>BGZK01001210.1:0-189744 GCA_005406025.1 Eumeta japonica
GGTCTAAAGGATCGTATTAACAAGGCACACTTAAGTGCGGCGTTTCAATCTTGAGAGTGGAAAAAGCACGACAGTTATAGTGTTTTGCTATAGAAAAATATGTCTTGCTCCTACGTTACTCCTCAAAATGGCGCATCATTCAGAGTGACGTTTATTAACACGACCCTATTCGAATAAAGAGGTTGTGCAGGAGGGTATGTCTCGAGTAATAAAATACAAGACAAGAATTTTTAAATAAAATTGTGAAAATATATAGATATAATTTAAATGATTTATTTAATAAAATCGTACAAATACATTTCACTATTTTTGAATTACTACGTTTAAGTACATTTTTACAAATGTAAAAAAATAACTATACAATTTGTTATAAATAATATGTACAAAGCAAGTATTATTATAACTTAGTTCGTATACAGAAATATACATTTATCCACAATGGAGTTCTTTAAGAATCACGCTTAAAAATAGCACTAGTTAAAGACACATCAAAAACACATTATTTGGTTAAGCACAATTGTCCAAGGTGCCTCTTGCCTTTTAATAACCAAATTAATACGCTAAATATACTCGAGTAAAAATGAAAGTCAAGTTCATTGTTAAAGTTACATCGCACTATTGTCACGCACTGTAAGCATAGGCTTATTTTATTGCTAAATATTCCCGAAATAATGTCTATTATCTCAAGTATCACAAGTATCAACCTACGTAAGGGAAGGGCGCGAACGGCGCCGGGAAGAAGCCCGGGAACGCGGCACTAGGCTGCACGGGAACGGACTGTGTTACGTAAGACGTCAATACAGTTGGGACTACTTTCGTTTCGTATAGGGTAGTGAATACCGTTTTAGCACCGAAAGTCAATTTTAGAATTTGACTGTCAGTAGCTGTTACCTGGGTGTTCACTACCACGGGAGTGGAAGTTAATTGGAATTGCTGCTGAGGGAATAATGGATTGATGGGATTGATGGGCTGTAGAGGAAGGGCAGGTAAGCTACTGGTGCCGATCTCGTATTCCGTTTTGGTGACGGTTGCAACCGGCCTCGAGATCGTAGTCTGGACGGTACTTTTTCCATCGAATACGGGAACAACATGGGATTCGTAGATAGTTTCGTATTTAAGAACAGGTTTAGACGTGGTCACCACGTTCGGTATCTGGGCCGCGGCCGCTGGGTTCAGCAATCTAAGTAGCGCCAACTGTTGGGCCTGCTCCGGTGAGAGAGCTGCAGGCGGCGCGGTCGGCGCCTCTGTCACTTGCTGAGCTTTGGGGTTGTTGTGTCCGTGCGCTTTCTTTAGACGTAAATGATTATCCGGTACGCGATATTTGTCTACTTCTGTGAGATCGAACTCGGACCCGATGTTCGCTAGATCCAAGTCGGGAGGGAACGCTCGATGCGGTACGCCGTCTTCGTCTTCGTTACTGTCTCCGAAGTCCAATTCTAGATGTAATTCTGAACCTGCTTCATCGAGTCGACTGTTGAATTCCTTCAAAGTTTTGCTCGGGATGAATTGGAAGAAATCCATAGGCGGCAAAGTTTTAGTCGCAGTTACGAATCGCGTAACTTGATATGTTTGTATGAAGGTGAGACTGCTTGTTATATTCGAATCTTTTACGACAGGTAAAATATGTGTCTTAAGCATATTCTGTGTAGTGCTAAATGTTTCAGTCATGGTTTCTAAAGGCGGAGTCTCCATGTCTGAAGTTAATGTTATGGGTGGTAAAGTAGCTATGCTAGAATCTAATAGGTAGTGGTCTTTTCCATAGGGCGAGGCAGTCGCTAATATATTTTCTGTCAACGGTTCGTTGAGAGAACTCTGCGAATTGATTATCATAGATGGCTCAAAGCTTTTCGTTATTGTCGAGGTGACTGTGATTATACGGGTATTCTTTACTCTTCCGACCTGAAAAATACAATAATGGGTTACAAAAACGAATACGTCATCGTCATTCTGTTTTTTTTTTTAAAGCGTTTGATCACAATACGTATTTGACTGTAAAACAAATAATATAAATCTTGATGATACTGGTGCGCGAGTCCAGGTTGATTAAAAGTTGAAATGTTAACCATCAGCATGTATTTTAATAGATGCATTCGGATCTCTTTGCTGAAATAAATATTTAAGGTTCAAATATTCCACATTATAATTAACCTCGTACGTGGTTTCGCCCACGTAGATCCAACAAAAAATAATATTTACTCTTTCTGTCTCGGCTATACCCTAAAACCGATTTCGATAGAGGCCGAAAATACAACTTTAAGATGTGTTCATTATAAATTTGCGTATTTTGATAGTAGCGGTTGTCTGTTGCAATTTCTTTTTTCTTGAACGTTGCGTACTCCATTTTTTTTTTGATTACATTGAAATTTAAATAACTGATTTCTTTTAATTCAAATGTATAGATCTAGTATAGAAAATAGAATTCGACATAACAGTGAATTGAATATTAAAAATATAGAATTGAAATTGTATGTAATTTGATTTTTTGTTGTGAATTGTAAATTTTGCACATTACGAAAATTTATATATAATTACAATACTAATTTAAATATATTTTTCAGAATTGATGCTTAACGATGACAATAACTTGCACACAGTCATATTTTAATATAACAAAAAATTAAAAATAGATGAAGAGGAGGTTTCAGTCCATCCGAAGGGTAGTTCTGGTATTAGTCCCTTGCTCACGAATTATTTCACTCGATGGAGCACGATGTTCATGGATAAAGAAATAATTTCAGATAATATGGAATCGGACAGAAGTTTTTTTTATATTTGTATTTTATAGTATTACAAAAACGCATATCGCATAATTTGTATCCTAAGTTTGCTGCTGTTAATGTCTTCCCGGTGACGAAAATACTGTCAAAATTAAATGGTTTTTATGATAGAAGTAAAAAAATGTTTGTTAGAAAAAGTTACTATATTTTATCTTAACGACTGATTAAGTTAAATACTAATGACAACCATTTAAAAATAACTATATAAAAAGTCTTTTAGTTTAAGTATCAATAAGATTATGTGATCGTGATCAAATGAATAAAATTAACACAAGTTCAAGCTTGTTTCGATCCAAGAAATTAAGTAAAACATGGTAAAATACTGAGATTAAACAAAATCGCTTTTTCTACAATTCTACAAAAACTACTTAACCTAATTATGTTCATTGATATTACGACATTGTGTAATATGCGACGAAAGTACACTTATAATTAGAAAACTTAAATACAAATGTATACATTTTCTAGATAGCTGTTTAGATTTTTTTTGTGAATTTGTCTCCTTAAAAATATATATATTGTATATAATTTTGATTTCAGTATCATAATAATAATTATCTTAATAATTAATCTTAAATTCAAATAAAGCTTTGATATTTTAGTCGATATCTAAACTTGAAGCTAAGATCCATCTTATGATTTTAACTTTGTTGCTATAATAACTGTGTGCAGCATAAGGAACGTACGCAGTAAGTCATTTCTAATTAGGATTGAATTACACACGTCAATCAAGTAAGAGAACTTACTTGAAGAAATTTATTTATTACAAATCTTTTATCTAATTCGTTTTCAAAATACATATTTGATAAACCACAGAAAGTTTTGTTTATTAATAAGGTATTATAGAAGGACCATAAAAAAGGTAGTCTTTTTTTTCAAATACACCTTCATAAAGAATCACATAGGAAATTATTTATAATACATGTAATAAATAAAAAAAATACCTGAAAAGTGTAAGGAGATCTAAGGGTAGCAATTTCGTAGTAAACATCTTTAAAGTCAGCCGGCGTAGATATTTCAACCTTAAGAGTTTCCACCGGCGGGGGTTTTTCAATAGAATTATCGTCACTGTCATTGTCCAACAGGGACCCGGGACCGTTTTGTGATCCCGACAACTCCAAATCATTATCCGATCGCGCCTGAAGCGAAACGTCATTCGACTGAATGTCATCAAACAGAGGATTCGTGTTGGGCGTAGTCTGCGGATCGTCGTCCCCTGCCGTTTTCCTTATCGTCACTTTGGGCTTGGGACTCGTCTTGTATTGCCAACGTCCCGAGCCGGGCGCTCGATTCAGTTTAAACTTATAGACGCTGGTGGAGGGCGCGGGCGTGACCTGTTCCACGGGCGAAGGCTGGACTCGCGGCTTGAACCCGCGTTTAGAATGGCCATCGCCGTTGGTTGCCGGCGTCACGGTTTGCTTGTTCGCGGAGTTCCTTGAGTTCTTTCTTCTGTTCGAATACGAAGAAGACGGCGATGGCTCACTGAAAACAGATACAGTTGCCAGTTGAGGCGTGTTCGTGTGTCGCCCGTAGCGGTTGCTGAAAACAGAAAATTTTTCACAAATATATCCTATTCTATAGAAAAGGAAATAAAACATGTATTCATTTTGTTACATCACTGTGGATAAACTTAGCTATGTTATGGTAGGAACACTACTGATGAAAACGGATTTTGTTTAGGTTGCTTCGTTCGGTTGTGGCAATGATAAAACTATATCTGTTAGCATTCGAATACCAAAAATTCATTGTGAAAACGAATAGAATTGGAAACAGTGCGAGTGGAATAGATGAGGCCATGCATATAATATGAAAAGTCTATAGGTTTTCTTTGTTACAGTGAGTTTCTTTACCTTTGTGTTTTTTGAGATGGAGCAGAGTTTCGGTTTTTGTATTTCTTACTCTGTGTTGCAATACTTTCGCGATCTTCGTTCGCGTGGTTGTTCGATCTATGGCGATTCTTAAAGGATCCAGCGTTTGCTGGATGTCTTCGTGTCGTCTTGCTGTGGCTGTTTTCATATGAACTTGTCTCATCACTCAATGATGGAGTGGGAGTAGGTTCTAAATTATGTCTATAGTACTTCGGTGCAGCAGGAGCGGCTGTTTTTAAAATCCTGAGTGTCGGGCTTGGTGCAATTTTCCCTCTCAAACCAGAAGGTTGAATGACTTTTGAATTACTATTCAAAACTTGTGCGTATTTGCCGGAAATATAGGTGCCGATCACGCTCGTCTCGTGGATAGTGGTAATTCCATCCTTGACCATTGTACCACCGAGAGTAGTTACTAAGCCTAAAGGATGTTCGTCGTCTTCGTCGTCGGGATTCGGAGTGGGTGGATGTAGTCTGTGTTTATGTCCGTGCTTGGGCTTTTGAGGGTGTGATTTTGAAGGGCGTAAATTAATAACTTTGTAAGTTTCTTCAACGAATTCTGAAGGTTGTCTTGATAGAAAATCATATTCAGGTTCAGCTATGTTGTTGTTAGTTATCAAAATTGCAGGTTCGTCTTCTTGAGGTGATGATTTCACCTGAACAATGCTACTCAATTTTACGGCTGATGATTGCGGGCCTTGCTTTACATCAACTTTACTGCTAATTATTTTATTAGCAGATTTATTATTATCAACTTTAGGCTTGTTAGATTGTAAACTAGGTTTGTTTGCAACTTTCTTAGATGGCTGTTCTACTATTTTCGAAGGTCCAGCAACAACTTCTACTTTCGTTATAATTTCTTTGCTTTCCTTTATTATTGATTTCGGAACGTTTGACGATTTTTCTGGTTTTTTAGAGTCGCCAGAAACAATAGTTACAGCACTTGATATGGCAACCGGTGCATTTACTTTCTCAGTTTTATCTTTTCCTAAAATTTTGCTAGGTTTTATAGCATCTGGTTGTATATTAACCGAAGGAGGTGGTGGTTTCGTTTCAATTATGTTATCTTGAATAGGTGCTTCTGTTTTCGGCTCTTCTGAAAACGTAACATAAGTTTCATATGTTAGTAACTATGTCATTTTAAATTCTCACCACATGATTCAAATCGCAATACAACGGAGATTTATTACTCGTTTTAGTATAGTCGCGATTAAGAGTTGAGATCGTATCAAAATTTAGTCATCACGATAAATACGTCATTTATAATAAAATTTAGAAAATTATGATTCTAAATTAATGTTCTTTATCTCAATCTTCTTCATTTTTAGTTTTTCACTTTCAATCTAAACTGCTTGTTTAGTAAAATGAAAAGGATTTTTTTTTAATTTTCGTAATTTTACAGTCAAAAATTTCGATTGTATTTTCTCATTCTAATAAATTCTAATTCGCGTACTTGACACGAATTAATGTCAAGCACTCAGAGTATCTACCACAATCTTTACGAAATATGAACATAGAAATATATTTGACATGATTGATATGGCTTTTATCGTGAACGCATGTACGTAAAAATGCATTTATTTATTATTATTATATAAATGGTATGTTAAATTGTTGGTCCCAGACTTGTCAGCGCATAGACTGTAGGAGAGTGCGGCTTAAAGTCAATAACTCTATGACGAGAATGTTTTTTTTTTGCTCATTTTTGTGGATTTGATAGCTTTAATTGCGTTTCAATAATGAGTACTGTTAGGCTAAATATGGATTTTCTGTATTAAACATTATAGGAGAGAATTAGTTATGTAACGGAGACAATGAAGCTGTTTTAAAAGCATTCTATTTCGGTGCATAATACTAAAAACAAGAATTGGTATCGTACAAATATAGTCTTTCAAAACGGGAATTGACAAATGAAAACATCCTACACGAATATAAAAATTATTTTAAAATAAATGTTAGACTGAAAAACACTAATTATTAATGTAATGCACATAAAGGACATTCTGACAATCGGTGATGATTAACATTTGCCAAAAGATTAAATCCATTCAGAAAACAATAACCATGTGCGAGATTCATTTTTATAGTGAGTGTATTTATTACGAAATTAATTAAAATCATAAACAACATTAAAACAATATTTATACTTTTAATATCTGCTTAATCATTTCGATTATTTTCTATCACAGACACCCCAGAAAATTTGGTGTTAACTTCATATATGTTCTGCTAATATTTGTGACGTTAACATTAAAGTTTTCCTTTATATTGTTTTTTTTACATCTCTTTAAAAAGTGTTGTTGAAAAAACAGGCGATAGTTCACTTTTGTAATTAAGTTTCCAGATACAATTTATCTGATACGAAATGTAGAACACTGAGAGAAAACCGTTCAAAATGTATACTCGAATGCGACCAGCCCCACGAATCATTAGATTGAAAAACATCTACTCCAGTGTAATAACAATTAGGTATACAACAAAATAAATAAAACTGAAATGCTTTAAAGTGTTCTTTTTAATAAAATGTTTTTGTTATTGTATCGTGATTTACAATTTTTTTTTATGATTTGCAAATAGGTACATGCATATAAAGAATATTCATACACAGATCAGTAAAGTAAAAGTTGTAAGTTTGATAAATCATTCATACGACCTGCTGGCGGGGCAGAGTTGGGTGAAAAAACCATCACAGTGTTGCCTATTGTCGTTGTGAAGTCTAAGAACCCGTACACAGTTTGTGTTGTGAACTGGCATCCTGCTTGGAATACGCCTGAAATCATATTAAGTTTCACGTTACAAACAAAAATTAATAACGGTATTAAGTGATAATTGTTCGCATTAAACTGCATTAAAGTCATGGGATAACTATGATATTTTAAGTCGATATTCTAACCTTTCTCGTAAACACTAATGGAACATAAAGAGATATTTTAGCTTGTAACAATATTAACATATTCTGTATAACTAGTAGGTACAGGTTAATATTAAACTTATTTATGTACAATAAATAAAAAAATAACAAAAAAAGAACCGACATTTTTCACTCAGTTCAGTTTCAAAGATTTCAGCCAGTCGAAAGTTCTAAGGTAACAAACATAAGAAAATACAGTCCAATTGAGAACCTCCTCCTTTTTTGAAGTCGGTTAAAAAGAACGAAAATGCCATTTCAGAAAAAATACTGTACTCTATTGTATCAAAATATCCGTCTATACATTGTAAAACGGTTTTTTTTTGTTAGGGCAGCGTATAATCATTTAACACGTCACCATTCGACGCGGAGTCCTTTGTCTTAAGCCATTTACTTTATTAATTCTATAAAAAAAATTACACTTGTCATTGTTTTTTTCTATTTATTTTCACAACTTGTAACGTTCAGCAAAAGTCAACGGCCAGTGTATCAATAAATATAAAATCGTAATGGAGCTTGATAAGTTATCGAATTTCCAGGATAAAACAACAGCATATATCCTAACCAAATATGATAATCAATGACTTCACGTTACTTCAATTCCATTTGTTGCTAAATGAAGTGGGAGAATCTATCTGCGTATATTCCCGTTTGCGTATAAAAAAAATTGCTTCGTCAGCGGTGTTTTTCCGATATAGCGAAATTTGAAGGGCGTGACAATGTGCAGCGTGGAGTTCGCATGCATAATGAAATCGCTCTCTTCATAATACGCCACCAAGATGATACTTATCGGCGATCAGGCTTCTTATAAATTATAATAGAGCTTTAAATTTTAATGGTGATCATAATGTAATAATCACACGCTTTATTACATTAAGCTCGGAATGTTTGCCTCCCTTTTTGAAAGAAACCATATTGTTATTGTATACGAATTTTATATCACATTATAGATGGTCGCTTGCGCTATCAATCAATAACTAATAGATTTGGTTTTGAAAAATAATCAAAACTTTACGGGTGGTGGTGCTTCGACTCAACTTTTATGATGATTGTGGGGCAAACATCATAAAAGTTCAGCCGAAGCATATTACTTATCTAGAAAAAAAGAACTTTACTAGATGCGTCTCCGAGTTTTTAAATCTAATATACTATAATCAAGATTAAATTAAAAAATATATAACATATATATTTTGTGCGATTTATTAATACGAGATCGCCTAGTATAACAGTATTAATATAAAAGTAGACTATCAGAAACATATGCATAATTATTAAATGATTGCAAAAAGTAATTCTGATAATTTTTTAAATACATTAAAGACTTAACTAACGCTCTGGTTTTAGTTATTACTATACAAAAATATATTATACGTATTTATGAAATAAATTGCCGAGTTAGCGATGAACGTATTTTGAGATACAAAATCTAGCCGTAATAATAATGTCATTATTACATTCACAAACATAAAGTAACACGATCGAACAGATTTGAATAGCGGTACTTAGTACACTAGAGTAAACAACCGAACTAGCCGTACCCAATTACGGAACAGAAATTAAAGCGCGTCCCCAGATGTTAATACAGTCAATTGTTAACTAGAATTCGGGTCGTTGTAAGTAGGCGGGCCGGTCGTAGGGCGCCGCCGGAGCCCTGTTACTTCCGGTCCATTTGCTGCCAAGTGGGCTGCGATAGTCCACCTCAGATACGGATCGCGGACCTGGGACCGTGCCCTCTGCAGCTCGAGGGTAACGGTTTATTTTCAATTACTTTATTTCCTCGCATACGCCGTTGTAGGCGATCGTACCTTTTTGTGCCACCTTTTTTTCTTATTATTATTACTATAAACGTTTCAGCGTTCAGGTAAAGTTTCCCCTTTGAAAAAGTTCTCCACATTTTCGTTATTACCTACCGTGCGTTTATGGAGACAGGGAACAAATATTTATGTTTGAATACTTTCGTGGTTTAGCATTTGGAAGATTCTTCGTTGCCACAATATCGTCTTATACATATAAAAGATTAAACTGATTGATTGATATATCAACACACAGCCTAAGCTACTAGGTATAGAGACTTGTAATTTTGTACGGAGATAAGTGTTATAACGTTCGCGTACTAAGAAAGTATTTTTAGAAATTCAACTCCTCAGGGGATGTAAATGATGAAATACTGTTATATGGAAAATGAAAACTGTTTAAGCTACAGGCTAAACATTTTAGTTGCTTTTGGATACAAAGAAAAATATATACACAATGTTTCTTTCAGACTAACCTTGAAGAACGTCAAATTAGGGATGAAATATTGTATAGGAAATCGAAACCGCAGAAGCTATTTATGTCAAAATTTATATTTTAATTAATCATTAGTAATAAAAAATAATGACATGCATTGTTATTAAAAATAACCCTAAAAGGGATGAAATTAGGGTCAAAGTTTAATATAGACAAACGAAATAGCTGTAGCTATGGACAGCAAAAAATATATTTTAGCTGCTTATTACAAATGAAAAATAACGAGATTGAAAATGCATTTTTAAGAAAGTGAAATAAAGGATGTATTTTGTATTTTTTTTTTGCCTGCTTAAACCATTTATTTGGTTACTATGAAACTAGCTACATGTTGTATGAGCGAACGGAAAGCTTTAATTCGAAAAAAACTTAGCTTCGTCATCATATTTCTGCCGCCGATGACATTTAGAATTCTTTCTTTCATAGAAAGTTACGCTATCCGTGACTTGTACATTCAAAATTTGTTTTGATATTGGCTAGCTTTTGTCTTTATCAAATCAGAACCGTGACCGGTAACAGAAATAGAATTGCGTGCAGGACGAGAGGTAGAATTTAAAGCCGAGCTCGGAATCGAGATCGAGATCGAAATCTAGTGTCGGATCAGAATTAGAATGAAAAGCGCGACTTGAATCGGAATAAGAAGCAGTACTGAGATCAAAATTTAAAACGGGACCCCGGGGTCGAGAATCGCATCTTCTTAGATCAAGTTCGGAGTCGGAACCAAAAGCGGGAGTGTGATCCGAATCGAGAATGAAAGAAATTGATATCGAGAGCGGAACCGGGAATAGAATCGAGAATGCGTTAGCGATCCCGACTTTGATTTTGTGATGGGGCGAAGTCTACAATATGATGATTTTTTTTTAATCGACGCCATCGGGGCGGCGGGATAAAGCTCATATATTTATAAGAAACGTTTCGTCATAATACAAGGGTGACACTGAAAATTTCTAGAATTGGACATTTGTAATAAGAATATTAAAAAAAACAATTATAGTTTTTGAAAATGTCAATTTTTGGGAGTAGGTTACGTTTTAGTCTGTGTGTATTGTCATCTGTTTTTTCATTGTAACATCGTTTTGAAAATTATCTATGGATATTACAATAAATTTAAGTCGACATAATATTTTTGCCTTATTCTTTTATGATTTTCGCTGCGGCATAAGTCAATAAGACATTAGCCAGAGACATCAATTAGCATTTGGAGTAGAAGCTCCCATTCGTAGCTACGTTCGTACATTCGTACTCCTGGTTCAATGAATTCAGACGTGGACGTGATCACCTCTTTGAAGATTAACATTAAGGTCGCCGGCGACTGCAGTTGTCAAAACTAATATTGATACTGTAAAACAACTAATTGAAACTGATAAAAAAATATTTGTACGCAAATTCGTACTGTATTAGATATTAGTATGAGTCGAGTGTAAGAGATTTTTCATTTATAACTGAAGGTCTGGAAGCTATGCACTCGATGGATACAGTATGATTCCAAGAGGCTATTGAAAATGGCCCTAAGAGATACAGAACCAATAACTTTTTACGGTTCCGCAGTACGCAAAAGAAGAATATACTTCGAAAAACTATAAATATATCATGAACCTAATATGTGATCTTATAAATGAGAATCCACAAATTTTCAGTGTTGCCAATGTATACATAAGAGTTTGTTTCGTAAAAACGTTATAAGTGAGAAAATTAACAAAAATATCTCAATGTGCTTCTGGTTGCTCCTAAGCAGAGGATATTGTAACATCTTTACTCGTCCAATGCATGTTGGGGATTTCGTACAATGGTCACCGGCACAACTATTTTCAGGGGGAAGTAGATTAAGAACAGATATTTTATTTTTCTATTCTTTTCGGTTTATTTTCTTTCCACACAGGTAAAACCAGGGGGATGCAAGTGCACATCCTTGCACCCTCCCCCAGTGCCCAAGTTTCGTAAAATGAAGATTCTAAAAAATCTACTCTGATACAAGAGTGAACGCTTTCTATGTAGTCCAGTCAAATTAGATTAAAAACTAATTTGATTGGACACAAAACATAACCAACTGTTCCAATACTTATCTTTTAGAGATATACTTAGAAATGCTATAACAGCAAAGTACAAAAAATTGCCCTTATCATATACATAAAAACCCTACTTTTAATTTTTATCTTATAAATAGCAAATGTTAACTGGTATTTTATTAAATAGATTTTTGTAGTACACAGTTAATTTGTTGCTGAATTAAAAGTTTAAGTACGCTACATTTATACATGTGTGAGTTTTTTAATGAAACTGGTGTGGACTTTTATTTTTATATTTGTATTTATATTACTTAATAAACAAAAATAATATCGATGACATGTTTTATTTTACACGTACTATTAAAGTAACTGTTAGTTGCGACACACAAAAAAGGAATAAATTTACTTTAACACATCTAAAATTAAAAATAGGTGAAGATGTGAATAAAAAAACAAATACGCTCGTAATTATGTAATGACTTTGTAGATGGTATACATACCGTAGATTTAATGTAAGTTCATCAGTCAGATTACTTCCAGATAATTTTGTTTAATTCCTCCAAAATTTAATATTATAGGTATTTTACCTTCATTAAACATTCTTAGCGAGTATATTATTTTAGCATATTTTATTTTAACATATGTTTTTTATAAAATTCACATACCTTCGTTTTATCAAATCGTTTAATTTATAGTGATTGTTACTTACCATAAAAAAAAAAGCATTTCATAAGTTAATAATTTCTCTTTTCACAGAGATCGCAGCTTATTTTAGCTCGAGGAATGTTTTTCATTAAGTGGTTAAAGCTAGCGAGAACTGATATTATGATATAAACATCAATTAACATATTTTAAAAAATACTCTAAAAACACGTATTTGTTGGGTTTGAACTAATTTCTTCTGCGGCACAGACACGCCAGCTTATAAAGCTCCATCTATTTCATTGTCTACGTCAACCATAATGATTTAACGTACTAGATTCCATCGATACTTACAAAATCGCGCAGTGATCGCCAACAGCAATACTAATTTAGGATCCATGGTTGCCGGTGTCCCTATTGGCCGGAGAACTAGTTTGTCAGGACTGAGCGTGTGAAGATGAATCAAGTCTGGTCTTCATCGTTGGGTGCACTTCGCAAAGCGGGCTGGCTTTGGATACCTGTGTACAAATAAAACGAGTGTTTAGGTTACTTAGGTTAATTTTCTGAAAGTGAAGTATTGCAACTATATTGTATTTGTATCATTTACATATCGGTTTTTGTTATTTAAAGGTTTTTGACTTATTACGACGGGTTTTTAGATATTTACTGTGTGAATTAAAAAAAAAACATTCAAATACGGCGTTTATTGTTTGTTTGTATATTGTAAAATGAAATGAAATGAACAGCGGCCTGTCTAACGAGGTTGTGTTGGTTGTTTTAACGCTCCTTGCACCCTGGTGGATGTGACTGTTGGCAATTTCCTGAAGATGTGCCTTGTTGGCATGAAACGTACGTAGAACTAAACAATTTAATAGTTGGCGGAATTAGATAATTATAGTAATAAATAACACTTGCTTAGGTGTTCGATATCTGTCAATCCTCTGGAATCAATATTCAATCATTTGGATAGAGATTCGTAGTGGAGAGGCAGATTCGAGGGTCAGCGGTGGGTTGCATGCTGCATGTTAATGCATGTTGCAGGCAAGCGTCTACTATGGATTTCCGCGAATTAACACCTCATACAATACAATATGTAAAATGAAACATTACGATATCGATTTGAAGGTTGAGATACTATTGCATCAACTTTTTTTATAGAATTTGCAACGGGAAAACGAGTACCTCTGCGTGTCATTGAATAGTAGATGTTCACCGCCGCCCACAGATACCTGCGACTCCAAAGGAGTTATCTGAGCGTGGCCGGCTTTCCCCTAGGATTTGGCTCTTATTTTTAAAAACTCTTTTGTCAAAATTCATTGGGAATACGGCAGATGATAAATCATTCGCGAGCTCCACCGCAGGTGGTAGAAAATTGCCCATAAACGGCACGTACGGTAGAAGAACGCCAACCAAAATTTTGTGAGACAAATTCTGGAATTCGTTTATAATAATTCCAGCCGCATTAATACTTATAATTATTGGATGGAACCAAACGGTTGATTTAATGAGTAAACTAATGTGCACGTTTGTAGATAGTTACTCCATCTGTTAGAGTACAGCACAATGATGGGTTGTCGTCGTGTTCCGATGTGCATGAACAATCGAAATAATCATTGGATATGCAAAGCGGCGAGGCGGCGAGGTCGCGCGTTAGCGTCTCTCATTTCGTCAGCGAATCAATTTGTTGGTCAACAATCCATTCACAATGAAAATTAACACGAAACAATATACCTACTTTGTAGAAAACTGTCACCGAATTCAGCGGTAATATTAAAAATGAAAATGTGTTTTGTAGTATGAATTTGCATATTGAACAAATGTGATTTATGTTCTTTTTGACTGGTTACATTTTATTATGAAACTTTAAATTTTACCCATTTGACGCATCTTGCGTCACTGAATAAGAAGGCGTTTCTTCAAAGTTAACTTGGTACAATTACGAAAGAGCAGACTTGGATCAAAGACAAAATGTGAATGCAATTATTTTAATTGTTACATAATTCTCCATTACTTGTATTAATTATGTCAAAACCGGAGAAGAAGAATTTACTACGACTTTTGTGTGAATTTTGTCTATTATTTTGCATGACGCGAAGTCAACTTTAATTATGAGTTCTAAATATTATGGGATAATATTGCATATAAAGTCTAAACATTGTACGATAAAGCTTTTATTTAAGTAAATCCTGTCATTGTAAAAGGAATAAGTGAATGGTTTTCTCTTTCTATTGTACTTAATACGAAGTTATTATTTAACGTTCATTATGATTAATAATGACAGCAATACACTGCTAATTTGGATGCAATAATCAGTAGCAATGAAGTTCCAAGGTGAAAGGAAATGGCCTTTAATTGGACGTTATTCTACATAGAGCATTATTTTCGAGTAGCTTGCCGCTCGTGGCTTCGTCCGCCTGGCCATAGAAGGGCTAACTTTGCGCTTTATATGATTCTTCATGTCAATTTCCATTCCGGTGTCGCTATCGATTTCAATTTCAGTCACGCTTTCCATTCAAACCCTGGTTCCACAATTTAATTCGACTTCGATCGTGTTACTAGTGCTACTATTTGGATGAAGCTAGGACAAATTCCCAGTACCAAATCAAAATATAACCTATGTTACTCGAGGACAGTGTAGTTTTGTACAAATGAAAGAATTTTTAGTAACGGTTCAACAGTTTGCTTCAATAGTACAAGCAGTAGGGGACAAATACTCGTATTTTCTTCAGTAACCTTACGGTTTGTGCGTGAAACATATGACCAAAATTTGAACTCAATCTTATAAACGATGTTCAAAAACACAGATAACAAACAACAGACGTTCATTTTTGTACGTTATTATCAATACATCCACAATTCTCAAAATGTTTATTTTCAGCGCAATCTATTATTTAGCATCTGCGTTGTATTCGTACAACATGCACATAATGGAATGATGCAATTTTCTGCATTGCTGACATTTGCGATACGTTCTAAACCAGCGCACGTCCTACTACAAAACGATATATACCGTTAAAGGTCAGTCTCGATAGAGTAGGCCCTTTGGACTATCAGTTATGACGCACCGAGAATATTATGCTTTTAGTCAGCTTTACACATGTTTAAATTGTGTTTTTCAACAGCAATATTTTGTCATAGCAAAGACAAAGAAGTTAAAAGGCATCGTTGTGCCGTAACGAAAGAACAGTAGACAAAAAAGCCGTCAGGCGAAGTCAAAGAAGGCGGCCTCTGTGAAGGACACTTTAAACGGACGTCTTAGATCACATCTAAAGTGATGGAATTTAAAGCGGGGAAATTTTCGTTACAGAATTCATTTATTTCCTTTCTCCAGCGAACGCCTTCAATGTGAGGTGTATTGTGCCGTTCCTTTCATAAGACTGTATTGAAGTCGGGAGAATGTTTGCTCGCGAGATGGCGCTCCTGTTTGTGGAGGCTTCAAGTGACCGTCGCGGACCATTCAAGCTTTGTCCGCCCTCTTACAGCCAGCAAAAATTGTGGTTGTTGTTCTTTTGTATAAAAAGTACATAGTATGGCTGCACGGATCGCATTATTATATTGTTACTCGTAAGTGAAAAAAAAAATGACAATTCATTGCGATTCTAACCATTGATATGTTTCAAAACTAGAATGAAGACATGTTTGTAAGTAAACTCTTAACTGTACTTTAAAAGAAAAAACAAAAATGGCCCAGAGCAAGTCGGACCATGCTTATTATAAAAAATAAGGGGAGGACACTGTTTCTGCTACTTTTGGTGCGATTATTTCTGAAATTATTTACGTAATCAGAAAAATTGCTTAGACACATTAAAGAGTTTTTAAAATAACAAACATAAACGCGTGGGACATATTTCGAATATGTGTTACACATTGATATTCACTGGTAAAATTATTTTTTTCAGCTTTTGTTATATGCATGGAATGCCACCCCATAGAAATATTTATTTTCGTTATTTAACAACCAAAGTAAGTAACGGCTTACACAAAACACATACATTATAAATTTCACCTAAATACGTTTTGTAGTTTTTGAATAAAACGCTTGTGACATACGGACGGACGGACGGACATGACGAAACTATAAGGGTTCCGTTTTTGGTATTTCGACTCGGAACCCTAAAAATGGAGCGTGTCAGTCCCGATGCGCGAGTGGAATTTACTCCTCAAGACCGATTGTCTTGGAATGTAAACAATATGCAACGGGATCACTGAAGGCATTTGTTATAATTCATTCATATTTATTTATATTGACCTAACAAAATATATTACTTACATATAAATTATATTATGTAATAAAACTTTGAAACTCTAAAATTGTATAATTACCATTTAATATTTATATACGTATAATTAATACTGATATTAATTATTCTATATATTAACGACATATTTATACATAACATTGTTGACGATAGCAATAACGTTTTACACCATATACATAACTCATATGCGTTAAAAATAAGACATTGATAAATTAGCGTGGCTTTTAATATAAGCATTTAGAACATGTTTTGCGGAGAGGCAACGCAACGACTTTACTGTTTGTTAACACTCGATTTCGCTCCCCGTTTAATTTGCGTGCCGTGGGCTGTATGTGCAAATCGATTGTTTAGGAATAAACTTCATACATGTGAAGAAGTTTTCAATTTTGTGTTTAACACAATCATCGACAGCCTGCTATATAATCGCATCTCTTTCAAATGACTAATAAATAATCGTCGCCATAGAGTGAAGATCTTGTAAGTACAATTTCGTCATATTTTTTTTTATTACGTTTCTGGATAGAAAACTTCGTAATGCACGTGTTGAATTCATCCAAAAAAATATTCGACTATGGTAGCGCCATCTACGACGTATTATGAGAACCTCGTAAATACGCATGAACTAAAAAATAAACACGAATTCCGTTTAAAATTTCATAACCTGACTATTATAGTAAAACTTTTATTGTAGAATAAGGAAACGTGATTTATTTTATTAGATAAAAAAACAAAAAAAAATGACGCTTGGTATAAAAATTTTACAGGGCGCGGTTTTTTTTCCCTCCTAAAAAGTTGCATTTTTAGTACTTACGAGGTCTTCACTCTACGGCGACGATTATTGTTATGATAGAGTTGACGAGTAAGTGTGTTGCGAGGTTCGATTGCTTGCGATTAAAATGATGCAAAAGCAAAGGGTGTTTATAAATCTTTCGAGAAGCTTTTAGTAAAACTTAAACCGAACCAAGAAAAAAGATGGGGTCTTACTTGAGGAAGAAAAAATGGATAATAAAAAATCATGTTAAAATATCATATTATTAAAAATATTTTTTTGGTAATACTAGAGTCTTTACATACTTAGAAATAAAATGATTCATCGCTTTCGCCGGATTTTCCAGGAGTCATTTATGTCGACGGTATCCCTACATCTGACCAGCTACGCGCGTGGCACGCTCATCCCCCTATTCAAACAAAATTTAATGAGGCGTACGTCTATACACGGGCGTCGTGCGCGTCCGCGGTTTTATAGGCCTCGCTGTACTTGTGTTGCAACTTTATCTCTCGCATAATAGATGATTTTTGTAACGGCCTCGCCTCTCGCCGGACCCATCCTATCGTTTACCCATTAACACTGTCCCTGAAACTTTTATCGGTGCGTTTTACTGAGGGTATGCGGATTGACGAGAATGCGAAAAGGTCGTATACGAAGGACGTACAAACACGACGACTGACCTTATAGCGTCATATCAGTAACTAGATGTTTAAATTCACGGTGTTTTGCACTGCATTTGTTGACAGGTACCCGACGATGTCCTGTCACGTGAAAAGTCAGTTCAAAGTGCTGTTATTTAAATGAATTTGAACAATTACCAATGTCGGCTCCCGTTTCGTTTTACTACAATGATTGTTGTCAGTGTAAAATCCTCGAACTATATACATGGTTATATAGTGATTGATGCGACGATTCAGAAATATTGTACGCGTTTATCACTTTAGTTGGAATATTGAGGCTTTACACGATACCCAAGACCGACCTTTATACGACAATACAGCCCATTCCCTGGATAGACGTTTGAAATAGTATGTTGTATTGATATAGGAGTTGAGACAAATGCGACTGAACGATCTGGCAATAGCATTAAGATTAGTTAACCGTATTAAATTCGATAGTCTACGATCGGAATCGACGCAGCTAATGCGTAAGGATGTCCGTTACATGTCTATGTGAAGACCTCAAACGATCGAGTGTATTCGATAAAAGTAATACATCATCTTCTCATTACCGAAGAGAATAGGTATAGGCAACAAAGCGTGATAGGTTCACCGATAATGGCGGCTTTAAATAGGCCCCATCTGGGGTGCGTATTGTGGCCATCTTTTCAAAGCATAAGCTGCTTTTCAGATTTCCAGACGTCGCGCGCTGGCGTAATCCCCGCTCCGCGGAGATGTGCAGATGCGCGTGGAGATATTTTTCTTTATACATTTATAAGGCACCCCGATTTGGACCCTTTGAAAACTCCGCCGTTTACGGGGTGCCGCCGTCCCGTAAGCGACGAACGCGAAAAAAGATTTGGCCCGACTCGGCGGAGGTTTGCAGTCGACTTGTGTCTTAATCTTGAAGAGACGATTTCTTTGAATGCTTATAGTTTATTGAGTACCGGAAATAGTTTTATGATTTTGAATATTGGCATTATTTTAATAGAATACATTATCCTTTTATATTTTCTTGAAATTTGTTTTCTTGAAGGATTTTGCAGGCATGTAGAGAAAAATTTTTTTTATGAATCTAGTGTTGCACAATTTTTTATGTGATCGCATTTCAAAGTATTAAATATCATAAAGTTTAAAGGTTATATGATAAATTATGAAATCGTTTTGAAATTTTTACATCAAAAGGTATCCGAAGAACTGCGACAGGAAAGGCTAACAAACGTATGACGTGATTGGTGTTATATATTTATAAGCTTGATAACGAGCAAAACCAAGTAGGCAATTTTCTTATAGTAATGAATATTTTGAACAATATCATAAACAATAGAAATCAGCATTTCTGAAAGTACTGATGATTTTTTCTATGAATAATAGTAATAATAGTAATAAGGGTGATACATAGTATCATGAATTTTGTTGTGATTACTGTTTGCAGTTGCAATTAATTCTTTCGATGTAGGTAATGAGACGTTTTTTTAAAACAAAAAAAGGATTTACTTCCATGACGTTCTGGTTATTACTAACCATCAATAATTTAAGATTGTTCTATAAATATAAATAGGGAATAAGAATAAGCCAAGTGCGAGTCTGACTCGCGTATCGAGAATTCCGTATTACAATGCAATATGTTGATGTTAAATACATTAAAAAAAATTTTTCATGAATGTATTAAAGTACCTAACCTTTTATAAATTGACACTGCTATAACATTAATATATAATCAATGAAAATATCTAGAGACTTTTGGAAAAGATGGCAATTAATACACGCCTTGTCGTAGGTAATTTCGAAAGAGCAATATCTGGATAGCTTTGCGAAGAGATTTAGCACCTCTAAGCATGTTCTATCTCATACACACTACGGGGAGTGCTCTGAAGAATTATTCAACTTTAATCGCGCCTCTGAATTCCGTTACCACTTCGCTCTTCGCAGATATCGTCACCACATTGAAGAATGGCGTTCTGTCAATGTACGTTTAGGGTGCAATTTTCTGTCACGTACAGGGCAACTTTGAAATGATCAATCATCAACTGCCTTTCCAATAAACGGAGGGTCTTCTACAACAGAGACTATTTGTTTTAAAATGTCGGCAAAACGATAGTGACTCCATTGCGGTGGCGAGTGTCCAAGAGCAGCGGTGGTTACCGGTAATTAGCATGTTCGTTTGCTTTTTAAAAATACTACGTAAAATAAAGTTATATTTTTAACACTCATTGAGAACAAAATTTTAATACACGTTTTTGTTGACAAAAAAAAAAGGCCATTCGGCAGACGAAATGGAAGTAGACTTCATTTTATTTTCATATGTAATTCATATGAAATATATAATTTTCGGATTTTAAAAATTTTAAAATGCTGTAATTTCTGAACTAGTAGACCGATTTGGCTCAAATATGAACTCAACCTTTGTAATCGTTCATGGAGCATGTATTTTGAGTTTCATTACGATCTCTAAAGAATTGTAGACGATATCCTGCTGTTAAGCCTCGCGTTATATATATATATATATATATATATATATATATATATATATACTTTTGTTCTATATGTACTTTCTGACTCTGCTAGTCGAGGTAAGTCGGAAAACAGCAAAAATTTTCAGAAGTAGCGTCATGAGGACAAATACAATAGTTAGATTTTTATGAAATCTACTAAAAAGGTCACGAAGAGGACGTACATCACGTAGATATCTCATATGACTAGAACGCATTTCTATATCAATACAAATCGGCCGTGTTTGGAAATTCGGGCCATAAATAATGGAGGGGATTGTAGATCCGTCACCATAGAGTACGTGACGGGGGCCTCTACACGACACCTCGCGCCGCGCAAATATTTGTAAACAACGTTGAAAGTTTGCTTTAGATGGATGGCGCTCAATAATTTACGTTGTCGAACTAGCTATTGGCGAGCAAACAACGCCGTTAGCTACGGCCCAAATTTATATTCTAAGTTTTAGACGGCGACCTGCCCACAATTCTGGAGCACAAAGGCTGTGCCCGGCCGCTCGTTGATATATAAACACAATTTAGGCAGACCGATTCTGTCATTAATGGATTACAAAAATAAAAAAAATAATTTACGATAGGGTTATTAAATGACAGCTAAAATAATCGATGAATTACAAACATGTATTAGATATGATAATAGAAATGAAAATGAAAGTAATTTGGGTTTTAAGTGTAACTTATTAAAGTTATAAGCCACCAAAGATTCTTTCCTACAATATTTTGCTAAATGGAGTCTTATAAGTATTTTAATAAGGTTTTCTTTCTGGTTAATCTCCATTCTTTACAGTTTTTTATAAAACATTTTCTTACGTAAAACCTTTAATTATGTAAAAATGTATAAATAAAATATTCTATTATTCGAGGAAAATTGGTCGCTCATAAAAACATATGATTGAGTATTTTTAATGAAAATGAATGATTATTATCTATCATCACTGAAAAACATGATTTATTGAATATGAAACTACCATTGGTTTACTAGAAACCTATGTTTATATTTATAAAAAAATTTGACGTAAAAACTGATTAACTAGCACGTAAACACATTTTTAAATTTAGAAATAAAAATTATAGTCCATTGAAAAGTTACATTTGGGGTTGCGTTTTTTAGAGGACGTAATTTTATTTTTTTGATGTGTGGGGGGGGTCAGTGTAAAGCTAAAAACAAGTTTGTGGGGTCGCCACACTTGTCCCACGGCCGCCATCTTGAAAATAGGGGTTGAAATGGTATTTACGATATATCTCTTAAACTATTTATTTGATAAAAAAAAATTGTTAACATTTTTTTGTTACAAATTAAATTCTCTACAACTTTGGTCCAATAACTTTTTGTCGTATAACTATAAATAAAAAAGTTATAAGCGAAAATCTTCAGAAATTCGAGAAAAATTTATATTTTGTATTTTGTATCTTAGGCTGTCAAGAGAATTATCATCTTTATTACCACCGTATAAAGAGATAAAAAACGTTCACGCTTGGGTGACAACTTCAACACAATGTTATGAGCTATTCTTACAATAACAGAGGTTTGAAATAATAATAGCAATAGCAGGCAATGTTCTTTTTATTCCCTCATGGTCACTTGGGTATTTTCTACCTGAACAGTATTCTCGGTAACGGCCATCAGATTTAAAATTATTTTAAAATAATTGTTAAATCCTTTTATGGAGTGAAAAAGAGTCAATAATTAATTTTTAATAATATTGCAAAATTTAGAATTAAAAAAATTATAATAATAAAGTAAAAAAAAAAAAAAACAATCAATAACTGATGACATATTATAGGTACACGTATAATATACGTATGGTTAAGAGTACTGAAAATAGTACTCACTTCGGGCGAAACCTTAACTATTGATTTTATGAAAAAATGATGCAGATGAAAGTTGTTCCTCAAAAACGATCTACAAATTGTCAGATATCATTTTTTCGTAAAATGATAAAAAAAAAGTTAAATCGAAAAATATAAATTTTTTCTCGAATTTCTGAAGATTTTCGCTTATAACTTTTTATTTATAGTTATACGACAAAAAGTTACTGGACCAAAGTTGTAGAGAATTTAATTTGTAACAAAATGTTAACAAATTTTTTATCAAATAAATAGTTTAAGAGATATATCGTAAATATTTCAACCCCTATTTTCAAGATGGCGGCTGTGGGACAGGGTGAAGACCCCACAAACTTGTTTTTAGCTTTACACTGACACACATTAAAAAATAAAATTACGTCCTCTAAAAAACGCAAGGTAAAGCCTAAAAAATGTAACATTTTAATGGACTATTACTAGATCCATAAACATTTAATTGTGTGTAATGCATATACTAGTTTTAGCTCATGTCTTCATCTACGTGGATGTAAAACAAATCGATTTATCTTATAGCGATCGTGTTTTCGTCCCGCTAACGAAGTCACTGTTACTCCTGTCTCAAATTTTGTCCCCAGGGAGATTTTCTCTCCGTTCTATCTTCGTTTGTAATTTTAGTTCTGTTCTTATTTATAAAAATAACTGGAGAAATAAATTTGGAATGGGTAGAAAGTACGACCTCACCAAATTTCAGGTCAGTTGTATGTCCTGTTGGAGCGTGAAAGCAACACAAACAAATAGACTAATTTTCACTTTAAAAATATTGTAAATTGTTGGTAATTATTACTTGATAGAATTAAAATTGTTCAGCCTCTCTGAGTTCTAGATTTTTAGGATTTCATTCGAATGTTGTAAATAATATCATCGAGACAAAATTGACTAACTGTTATATAAACTTTTTTCGATAATATTGAAAAAAAATCGAAAATATTCTTTATTGTTCTTAATATCTACACAAAACTTTAGCAGGGCATAAGTCCGGTGCTTCCCTGACCTATTAGTTAGAAGTGTAATCTTAAGTTGTTTATGTATCAAATGGAAAAACGAAACAAATATCCCAAACGTCGCCAAGCCGAGTCGGATTCTATTAAGATAGCGATCTTGATTGACTCGACCGTCTTGTTGTGCGTAAGCAGTTCCAGAGGGCGCCAAGGCTGTGTTATCTGACAGATATTTTCTTGTATAACCGACCCGCCTCCTGACTCACTTTTATACGTACGATGTTATCAAAGCGAAATTGAGGAACGGAAATTGAATAATATTGTTATGTGTGCATCTGCGACTCTGTTGTCTACAGTGGCTTTATAATATGAAACGACACGGCGTCACGTTTGGAGATGCGTTAATGTAGAATTTATATAGTTTAAACATGTACAAATTAAAATTCATAGTCTTATTTATTTGTGAGTCATAACCTATAACGTATTAATTAGAATAATTCATAATATTTTTAGCAATTTACCATTTTACCGCTTTTTCTAAGTTATTCTTGAAGAAGAATGAGCACCTCGACTCTTTTACATCGACTGATCACTCTGTTAACTATGATACCGATATTATCCCTGCTTTCGATTCCAGTATTGGCTCCGCTTTTGACTCCAATTCTGGTTTCGATCTAGATTCCGTTTCTATTCATAATATACGTAATTCACCCGCTATTCCGGCTGCGTGGACATACAGCGAATTCTTTGATATTTTATATCGATCGATGACGGTATAGATCGCGATCCCGACCTCGCTGCCGTTATCGACGCCATACCAGAAATACCCACGTTCCAAAACCGAAAACCAATAGTATGTTGTAAACATTTTTGTTCTGAACAGATTTCAGTTACGTTCTCGATCCTGATGCTGGTACTGCTCGTGAACCGGTACCGAAAATGATACTGGGTTTGAGTCTCTTTTGAGCACGTTGTTACGAATAACCAAACGGCGTAAATAAAGAATTCGTTCTACGATCGCGCAAGCAAAGTCGCGAACAAAAGTTAGTATCCTTGTAAATTATAACCTATATGTTGTTCTGGTGTATAAACTATATTACTATACAGTTTCAGATGATTCTGTTGAGCAGTTAAAGCGCGATTGAGTAACAGACATCCAAACATACAAACTTTTTCTTTACAAACTTCACATTTCTAATAATATTAAGATTTTTTTTAAACATTTTTGTTCACTAACTTAAAAGATTAATTATAATTATTTCAATGACTAATACCTAAAGTACTTAAACATTTTGGGCTGCGATTCCTCATTTGGGCGCAAATGAGGAATCGTTTTGAGGAATCGTAAGAAATGAGGAATTGGACTGAAAAAATAGTTATTGAATTAACCACAAAGGTTCTTTTGCTGTGAATAATAAAATAAGAATACATTTTAATAGTAATTTAATAGCCAATATACATTATAAGTATTATTAACATGTACATCGCATAATCTACACCTACGAGGCGAGTGGAAACAGTATTTACATAATTATTTTTCATTGTAAGTACAGAGATATTTAACAGCACTTAAATGCTTTATTACGCAACACATGGTTACTTTGTAATAAACAATCTTGTGTAGTCGTTGATAATTTTGTAGCTCTGCCTATCCTATTTAGGTGTTAATGGCTTTATGATATGTATGCATGTGCATAATTTGATTTAATCAGTATATATTTTTTTCTTTCTAATCGTTTGATTTTAAACTATTCCAATATTATCCCAATCCGATGTTTGACAAAGAGCAAACGTCTTTCTTTACCTATGAAGGGTAATACCTATTATCTTCTTATTCATCCTCGCTTTTGCTACATACCATTTAGGCATTTTCGCATTTACAACTACAGAAATATCATAGAGTATTATGTCAATTGTGCGTTGTTACGTGAGCTTGATATTGTCAGTAGTCGCAGTGGCCGCGCGTCAGGCCACATTATAGGCCCATATATATAGCAGGCATACGTTGTCTTGGACTATTTCCCCTCTCGAGCTATACTTCCATAATGCCATATTTCCCTGAGGAAAACGATGAAAAGAACAATGATTACATTTGTTGGTGGCCGAATAATTTAAATTTTGAGAGATGTTATATCGAGTCAACCACGAATCGAATGTAATATTTTGTTTCAGTAAATTATTAAATATAACTTTAAGAAAACGTAGTTACAAAACGCTCATGCTGTTGTGTTTCGTGTCGTTTACGATGACAAGATAATTTAATTTAAATAGTTTAGAGTAGATAATTAAAGAAACCGGATTATTGCCCCGAAACAGGGTATAAGGTTAGGAAATTATATAGAAAAAGAGGAGAAAAGTCCAAATAGAAGCTACGTCACTATAAAGTAGAGGTATGGGAGAGGTTTCAATAAAATAATCGAGATGTCTCATATGCGTTAAAAATAGGATTTTGCGCTTACCGAAAGGCGAGAGCTTCAACAGTATTAGAACTAGTACGTCAATGATATTGCAAAAATATACAGGTTGGATATCATCATGCATGTTTTCGTAAATATCCATAATCTCTCTTTTTCTTAGAACAATTTTGGCAAAATAACTAGAACAAAAATATATAATTAAAAACAATATAGACACAACCCTAATAAATGCTCGGCCAGATTGCAAACGCTGGCGCTATCGGGTGGCCGGCCGCGTGGCGCGCTGCGACGTAGTACCTACGCGTCAGTTGATCTAAGGTTGTCAGTATGACTTATATACGTAGATGCTCTAAGCTATTTTTCTCAGAAACCGCTACTTCAATGACTATAGTTTCTTTTGCAAAATCGTTTTATAAGAGGAGGAAATTATGAATATTTGCGAAAAGAAGCATGATAAAATCCATTCTGTATATAAGCCGACGTTTCATTTAATAAAGCGGCGTGTTTACGAGGCGATTTGCAACTCGGCTTGCAGCTAAATATAAACGCGACGCGGGAGCGGCCCCCGCGGACGCGGGCCTCCCGGCTGCATCCCAGGCACGTTTTGCATTTCATTCAAAACGTCGAGTTGGAGGGATAAACTTTTATTATTTTACTACTCTAACGTGATCCGACTACACCTGCATCGCGCTCCGGCTCGGCCCCGAGGATGATACCTCTTACTCAAACCTTGTCAGCACACGTCACCGTATTCCCCGTGCAGCTGGAGTAAATGTCGTCACGTTTAGGTACAGTTAGTTGCCGCAAAGAATTTCCCCCGAAACTTAACCATGGTTAGAAACTCGATATGAATTTTTCGCGTGGTTCATAAACTAGTGGATATTTATAAAAAAATATTTAAAATGAACTTTAGGTCGCTCTCTTATGCCCGTCACGTTTTCTCGTTACAGTTACACCGACGAGTTTGTGTGAGTGAATAAGTATGGTGCAAGAGTGTACGAAAACAAAATGTAAATATGCAGTTTAGTATCACTGCTATAAGAGAGTGTGTAGAAGCATGTAGAAGCTTTCGCAATACATTTAAACACTAAATATAATAAAAATGCTATATAACTCAAGGAAGTTATGTTTTCTACGCATGCACACTGATACATGCACACTTTTTTTTAAGAACTTACTAATTTTTCTTTCGACGCGCCTAAAGATATTTCACATCATAAATCCATTATTTTACTTGTAAAGTAAATACCACCACAATTAAAAAATAACTATATAACGCGATATTAAAAAAAAAAGTGACGTAAGTACTGTAACACATAGGACAAACATACGCGTCTGTATACTTCGTTTACAGAAAAAAAGATTTTGCATAAGATTAAGGCAAGGTGCGGAGGCCATTTGACACATTAACAGGGTAATACAATCTCCTAGCTCGGCGGGTAGGATCCGGTCGAAAAACATAAATTTTACATAACTGCTGACATCGAGAATTACTACGTTGATGTATCTGTACGTAACGCTCGACGAATGCAAATTTTCCGCGCATGCCCACAATGCGAATACCGCTTTTAAGGTTCTGCAGCGGCCTCTACAAGATTGTCCGAAATGCGAAAGAAAGTGGAAATTATGGGTTTCAGCCGTACGCCTACAGGTTTCGTAATTTAATTTTCAATTATATAAATTCCTGAAACATATTCAAAAACAAGGTAGCAGCTTGCTGTAAGTTTGTGCATATTGGATTAAATTGCTAAATGGATCTTTTTTGAGCTTCTTGTTGTTTCTATATTTATTTATAATAGTGGTATATTTGTCGATATGTAGGATAATACATAAATAAACAAAAAAAAAAAAAACAACATTTATCATGTTTATTCACAATCATTCTATTAGCAAAAAATTAATATAATGTTGTACACGAACAATATAAAGGCGTCAATAAACAAGAAAATATGAATATCAAGAGGCAATCATCATAATTTTTTTGTAATATTAAAGGGTTTTTGAAAAAAAAATGGAAGTATTGCGGTTTTATCTATTGTCAAAATAATCGATATTATAATCTATGGTTCACAATCTCATACGAATAATATCGTGTGCGCAATCAACAATAATGATATTGCGAGCATAAATATAGACGTGAAAGTGAATTTTAAATTCGATCACGGAACAAGAGACAATGGAAAACAATTATCATCGCGACCATCATTCGAGACAGCGTGGGTGTAGCCGTCGGTGCTGTTAGTCCCGATCAGAATGCGGCGGCCAAAGAACCGCGGGGACGTCGCTAACCCGTCCAACTTAGCCGGTTCTCGGGTAACAAGCGAGTGTTTTTTCGCAAGCGGTTCGCGGGACGACGCATTGCGTGTCCGACTATTCGGATTCAACGGACACGAGTCGCGCCACTCCGCGGGCCGCTGCAAGAATTTTAAACAGCGCGGCGTGCCGATGTCCGAAGAGGATTTTCATTTTGTTTATTTGACCGCATCTCGTTTGAATGCAAATTCACTATGCCGAGGGCGCAAAGGTTCAATTTTCGGAGAGTTTTACGCGCGTTATAAATATTAAAAAAAAAAAAAGAAATAAAAGGATGCAAGGGGAAAATTCACTGGAAAAGTCCGTCAAATTGTGCGTATTCAATGGTGAACGAACGGGCTGTCGCTTTGTTCGAGGGTTTATACCATTCGCATACAAAGTGCGATCGTATAAATACATGTTATATTCATTACACTCGGCGCATCTTTGTTTTTTTTTTGTTATTTAAATGTAGGCGCTGAATGATTCTATTTCTGCATAGATATGAATATCAATATAAGTCTTTACATACATTCTTTCTACTTTTGTTTTGGCATTTAGATTTATTTGCGTTTAACAAAGAAATCGCTTACGATTCTTTTTCGTTTAAAAACAATATATAATAAAAGATATTTTGAACTTTCTCAAAAGCATTATTCTATTGAGGCACTATTTGAGTGGGTTATTATGTATTATACTGTATGTTTCCTGATATTCGAAAATGAAATTGAAGGCTAAATTCCAGTCGTGGATTAAATCAAACGAGCAAGAAAAAATAAATTAGATATACAATATAGTTTTTTAATGCATGGTTATGGATACTGAATCATTAAGCCAATTGTATTCAGTTTTTTTCCTTCAAACTAAGATAAGATTGTAAGAAGATTAGATAAGATTATTCATCATAATACAGTACATTACATAATTATTTTCAATGTATTTGCATACGCTGCTAAAATTATAACACTCGTCTTATCTTTTATGTAATTTTCAACATGAATTTTTATATAAATATATATTAAAAAGCTATATATAAATATATATATATATATATATTGCTTTTAATATATATATATATATATATATATATATATATATATATATATATATATATATGTACATCTTTTATATATATATTTCTTCCCAACGATATATATATACATATTGTTGAGAGAAGAAATTTTCAAACAAAATGAAAAGGAATAATACTTTCTTGGGATATATTGATTTGAATGATATCATATATTTAAAAAACATGTTATTTGCTTTTTGACGGAACATTTAAACACATACTTGTTATGTATCTATCTACGTATGTAAACATTTACGCTGTTAAAATCATACTGATGATTTAGCTCACAGGATATAAATAGAGGATTCTCTTTTCATGTTCTGAAATTTAGTTTCTCCATAGACTGATAATAAAACAAGCGTGAATGGGGCTCGGAGCCTAAAAGTTCTGTACTAACTTAATTATGCTTTTTTTTTCACAAAAATATCAATATTCCAACTTTGGTAAATCGTAAATTAAAAAAAAAAAACTTTATAACTGCAAATTGACGGTTTCCGGATTTTTCTTTGCTTGTGCTGAGAAACCATACTTCTTGCCCAGTTCATGATTCTTGTTTAAAGGAAAGTTCTGTAAGTTTTTATTTACTCATGAATGTTAAAATCGCCATAAATAAATGGCATAAACGTAGCATAAATAGTCTTACTTTTTGGTTGCATTGATTCAGAACCTTGATTTTTCTTAAAATTCTAAGGGATCGTACATCTAAGTATTTGACATTAATTTTAACTTCATACCTAAACGCGTTTCTAAGAGAAAAAGTCCCGACACCCGTGTGTCGGGACTTTTTCTCTTAGAAACGCGTTTGGATGATGGTTTCTTTTTGTCCTTACGAGATACGGAATCCTAAAAATAAAGACCTTGTTAATTTTACAACTTTCGTTGATATTTTACGTTTCAACAAGCACAACAATAAGGCAATTCATTGCCGACATCTATCAGAGATTACTCAACGTCTCGCGGTCTGCGTGAACGTGGGTAACTTCCTCGACACGACCCGAGCTGAAGTCAAAACGGTATTTCTCGGTGATTTCGTAAGGCGAGCCGCGAGGCGTTTCGATCAAGGATCGCGGTGAGTCAGAGCGCCGCACGAGGGCGCGCCGGCGCCCGCCGGCCCCCGCGCCCCGGCCCCCGCCGCACGTACCGACGTTTAACAATTAACGTTACTCCCACAGGCCAACACTCCAATGGAGCTTCCATTCGCCCTTGACCGTCGTTATTATTAAATTGGAAGTGCGGCAATGAAAGGTTGATTTCGTCACGGCTTTTAGGATTAGCGTCTGACCGATATTTGTTTGTGTTTCGGTGTGTCGGAGTTCATCGTGAGGAATTCGCGGGCGCACTTTTGCTGTGAAATCCGGTTAAGTGCGAGTTGGAATTGCGTGTTACAATTATAAGTAAATTCAATAAATTCTATGGTTCTTTATAAAGCCGAAAGGAAAATATTTTCATCATTTGGTATAGTTTATATTTAACTAATGATATAATTTTATGTATTGTAAAATTTCCGAATTTTTCTTTGATCGTGAATGCTGGTTGAATATTTAATTTATTTTAACAAATTTTGAAGTAGAATTTTTAAAAAAAATCTGTAAAACCATGATAATTCTTGAGACTTTTCCGATACCGGAATCAGTGACACTACAAAGATCCATATAAATGTAAATATTGGACTTTTGAATTAGTATTTTTTTAGGACAAACAAAATGATGTCATTAAAAGTTTTCTTTTTAATAATCTTCAGAAATCTCAGGATATGTCCAAAATTCTTTAATAAATCTGAACTGTTTAAAATTATAACACTTTAAATTTTAAGTTCTCTATAAATATAAAAAAAAATATCCTCGTGTGTCTAAATATTTTTGAAGAAAAAAACTTTGGGTATAAAGAACGAGCAATAGGATGAAAAAACGGTCGGTTAGTTTGTTCGTCGCATCACACAAAAACCGCTCAATCACGTCCAAATCTAATTTCTGATAAATATGAAACAAAAGTTGGAATAAAATTTAGTGCTTACTAGTTTTTGTCAGCGATTTTGCTCGCTTGAATACGTAACGAAATCTTTTAATTTTTATACCGATTGGTTATTCGTAACAGCTATGTTCAATATCTAGTTCAATACCGGTCCGGAACTGATATCGCTACTAGGATCGCAATCGGGATCATAAGCAGCTGGAAGTGTGATTGTTTGAATAATAATAAAATAATTCAGCGGTATTACTTGTGTTTTTTTAATACTCAGTCCCCGTGGCATAATAACCACGGCCTTTGTTATACCTTGTCTCAGAATTATATATATAAGGAAAAAGCTTAATTGATCAATATAACCCTCACCTACCACCATATATATATATATCGATCTTTCGTCATGTCCTTACCCGAGGATGGTAGGTGAGGGTTATATTGATCAATTAAGCTTTTTCTTTTTATGTTACATTTTTTTTTAACTTATTCCTGTATTACTGTTATGTGCATTACATTATACCGTTATATATCTTATTAGTCAATTGTTACATCTCTATGTCATTTCTTAATATTAAGTTTTTCCTACCACGCTTCCATTTACATTACATTTCTATTACATTTTCCTTCCTTTAGATTATAAATTCATATTACATCATAACTTTCCCATTAATTTACATTATTATCTTTTCTACATATTTCTATTCAATTTTTCGCAGCAATCGACTACATGGCGCTAAACTCTGGACAACAATCTCCGTTTCCAACGCTACACGCTCCCGAAGGAACATATCGCATTCCTTGAGAACGTGTAGCACATTTTGGATTTTGGCGGGGTCATAGGCGCGGTGAGGCGAGTCCCGCAGCTTAAACCTGAACAGGTATTGCGTGAACCCACCGTGGCCCATTAGGGTTTGCGCCATCTGGGACGTCTTGTCAATCTGTCTGAGGACCCTGTACGCTTGTTCCCCCGGGGAAAAAAGTATTTTGTGATCTCACCCATGCTTCCCTCGGCGTATCGTTTCTGCCACTCTTCCAGGCTGGCCGCCCTAATCACCTTCTTCGCGTGCGACAGTGCTAGAGTATAATTCCTCTGTGTGATGATTTAATCCGAATCAGGATTTACGTTGAGATCGGGATCGACATCGGTTTATAATAGCAATCAAAAGGAATAACGGTATCGGGACCGTGATTAACACCGCGAGCGGTTGATATAAAAGGGGAAGGAGTCAATTCAATGTCCACGCAGGCGGAGCTGCGGCCGAAAGCTAGTAGGCAAATTAATGTCGGAAAATAACGGCTGTTAGTAGGAAGTCGCCGAATTAATTTCACACTTATTCGGTTTTTACTGTCTGTAAGTACGGAACACTAAAAACGTGATACAATTTATGAAACCTTGAACTATTCATGCTTTAAACGGATGTCATTTCTAATGTTGATAAAATAATTTTAATACGAGGGGCGTTCACTACAAATTAAGAACGAGGTACAAACTCTTTGGACGCAAAAAAAGTAAATACTGAGTAATAAAGCTGGAATATAGAATAGATTTTAAAAAATCAAATAATTTGAATATCTTTTGTTTCTTAAAAATGAAATTCTTTTGTTTGTAGTCTCTTGTAGCGTGTTGATGAAAATGGAAATAAAAATAATTGCGCGCGCTTATTAAGTAGCTGTGCTTGAAAAATTTAATTAGAGAATGAGTTAATCAAGACGTAAAGTATACTTTAAAAAGCTAATTCTCTAGCGTATTGTACAGTCGCCCGCTGGTGCGCCGAATTTAAACCTAGAAGAACATTCACCAAAGTTGACCTTCGCTCGGGTCGTCCGACAACGATAGTGACCATAGAAATGGTAGAAATTCGTAAAAAATGTTTTAGCAGATCGTTGTATCACGGTAGGTTTTATAGCAGAAGATGCAAAGATTTCGACTGGCAGTGTGCATAGTATTTTACATGAACGCTTGGAGATGAAAAAAGTATCCGCACGCCGGGTCTCATGAATACTTACCGATATATAAAAACAAATCAGCCTAAACATCGCTTGAGCTTCTTTGGAATTGTTACAATAGGATCCCGATAGTTTTTTGGTTCGATTTACAACCACGGATGAAACGTGACTTCACCATTACGACCCAGAAACATAGTTACTGTCTACGACTTGGAAAAGATTATCATCTCCAATCCCTAAAAAAGTACCTCTAAGTAATTTAAAGCGAGACATTCTGCCGGAAAGATCATGGGTTCTCTTTTGTGGGATAATAATGGAGTGGTCATGAAAAATATCTCGACCATGAAACTACTGTTATGGAATCTCTGTATGCAGAATAAATTAATAAAAAAATTGTGTAATGAAATTCGAAAGAAACGGCGAGGAAAACTGACAAAAATTGTTTGGTTCCATCAAGATAATGGCATGGATCACAGGCCCGTCGTTGCTACGGCTACCATTCAAGATGCTGGCTTCGAAACACGAGCATCCTCCTTATTTATCCGACCTTGTCTCTAGTGATTTCTATCTATTTCTAAGGTTCAAAGAGTATTAAAAGGGCAGAGATTCGAAGATGATGAAACAGTAGTCACCTCAGTACAGGAATTTTTAGGTGCTCAGAGTGAGGAGTTTTTAAGTATTTTATGTTTTTAATCTTAGAAAAAAGATATGCCAAATGTATTATGTTAAAAGATGACTTTGTCGAAAAATAAAATAAGATTTGATAAAATTATCGGTACGATACTTATTTTCAATTTTTATCGAACTCCCCTTGTATAACTATATAAAGTTGTTTAGTAAAGTCGATAATATAGCATATAGGCATTTTTTTGTCTTTTAAGTAACATTAAGGCAAGCAGTGATAGATTGGGAAGATAGATATGGTTAAAAGAGAACACGAAAATCAGTAGAGACGTGAGTTCAAAGCCAACTAATTGTTTTTATAATTAAGTATATTTCGGTCTGTACGTTGTATTAGGGTTTGACAAACTCACTGTTGAAGCATACACTCCCTTATATATTTATGTTACTTTTAAGGGCTTGGACTTCAAATCTTCTACTTGGAACAGTATCAGTACGGGGATGCTGACGACCTATTGACGCGTACTCGACATCCCGGACCGACGGTTTAGAGTGCTGTTCGAGGCACAGAACGAGTGCTTTCGTTTGGATAAAGTTACAAACTCATTTCTCAAATCACCCTTCGTTAAAATCGAACCCGCTACCTTTCGGTTCGTAGTCAACGCTCCTAACTTTCGAGCTGCCACCGCCCTAGATCGCTGGTTACTACCTTAAATTGTAGAACATCAGTGGAGTATCGCGAATAAAATTAGAGTCGTGTCGCAGCGTCATCGGCTCCCATCGAGACCTATCCACGGCCGGACCGAGGTGAGGGGAATACTATACATCCCGTTTATTGGACGTCGGCGCCGGATAGAGCCAGCGCGATAGCCGAACCGAATAAAATATCCGACGTGTCGGGTGAGGCACTCCGCCGCCGCCGAGCGCGAACATATTCCCCTACTGAAGGACCTCCCGAAAGAAAACGCCAACTGCAATCATCCGCTGGATATTTTATGAGTTACGCGCGACGGCGGAACGATTCTGTAAACAAGTGTACCGGATGCCGGTGCGAGTGCGCCGCGAGATGTCGCAACAGGCGATATACACCGGCCGTACGGGTGTCGCGGTTCAAGTCGAACTGGATGTTTATTCGGGACGTGCAGCGGGAAATTTGTTTCGAATCGGAATTAAAAAATAATGCTCGTCGCGCTCCGTGTCTTGATTGTGTTGCCTGAAATCGAGATGCGGAGTTTGTCAAATCTGTTGTATTTACCTAATGTGATGTTGTTTCTAATTTTACAGGTATTTGCTTAATTTAAACTTTCGCAAATAGAAATAACACTGGATTTTCAATTTGGATTATTACTTCAAGTTTCTTAGAAACAAAAATTTCTTAATAGATCTACATTCTCTGCAACTTACAAGTTTCCTCAGCTTTCATTTATGTCTAAAGTTCTTTCAAACTTGCCCGCTGTATGTATTAACCGTTTGGAAGTTTCTCAGAATTTCTCGAGATGAACGTTTTAGCAAACTTAGTACTTATAAAAAGAAATTTCTTTCACTTATTATAGTAGCAGATTTATTAATTAATTCCTTTAAGAAATAACAAATAAACAGTGTCTTATCGGAAAAATGGAAAGTTTTGATTTCATTATTTTACGTAGCGAAATACTAGTCTTGTGTTTCACGTTAGAACACGTACTAGATTACTATTCTAGTAGTAGAATTAGGAGTTGATGTTACAACACCGTATTACTCATTACCCAGGTAACAAGGTAGAGCGTCACGTCCTTTTTAGATATAAATTCAAATCCGGTAATTCGTTAGAGCAGACTCGGAGAGACAACCTTTTTAGGTATAGACTATAAACGAGAAAAAGGTGTTTTACATCTAACGTCACGTTTCATGCATTGAATTATGTCGGCGAGGCCGTTGGCGCAAAGTACTGAGACGTATTCTTCATGTGAAAGATAAATTTACAAATTTGTTTGTATGGAAAGAAGAGACGCATATTAAGTATGGGATGGCTTTTTTATTTCGGTGTCGTTTGGAGTGACAGTTATTTTTTTTTTATTTCTTTCGGACGGTCGAGATGTTTCGGTTTGCTTTTCATTATAATTGAAAAACCTTATTTAGAGAAAAGGCAGTTAAGCTGATTTTTGAGTAAACGTAATTTATTCGTCTAGTTGTCAGCCTGTAAGGAAATTAAAATTGAATAAATAAAAATCGTTTTATTACGTTCATTAGTTGATTACTAGATGTTTGAAGTCACGTAATGGAAAATGGGTTAGGTCAATACTTTATTTTTATATAGTTATTTGGAATTACATTTCAATCTGAAATATTAATGATAATCTATTTAGAGAATATACGATGTTAGTCATATCAGAAATATGATTTCAAATAATATTCAAAAATTGTTAGTAGGTACATACATACCTATAGGTACATAGATCGTAGGTACATAGGTCACCTATAGATACATGTAGGTATATACGTACCTATATTTTGTATGTATAACTTTTGTAGAGTTTCATAACAAGCTTATATAAGCTTCTTGTTATCAAACTCTACAAAATTTATTGAGGATGTTTGCTTTTCTGTCAAAGAAGTAATTAATTATCTTCCTTTAGGTTTCGCCAATATGAGGGTTTTTGATATATATTATGCAACACGCTGCTTCAAATTTCTATCATATCACATTTCATTATATCTTTTATCACATATTTATTATCATATCTCATTATCATATTAATTACGTTAAAAGTTTATCTAGAAGTATGAAATATTTATTTTCCTATAAATTTAAGACGAAACTTTTAACAGACGAATGAACAAACGAACAAAGGGTATCAAATAACAGATTTCGGGCTTACAAATTGCTGGTCAATTCTGCTCAATCAAAATGATGCCAGTGTTGTGTTGAGTCGGCTTTGTTGTTTTATTTTCTATTATGTTAGCTCGTATAGACATGTTATCACAACGATGTTACAACAATATTCATTACACTGTACAACAATATCCATTAAATTTTGATATTGTAGTAGTGGTGTAGGTATTGCGTCCCTCATTATTTTGCACAAAGTCTTACGAATATGGCTGTTGTGGATTATTTATGGAGTTGAATTTTCGGTCTGTATACAGTTTCATTTTAAATCAATACGGCATGCATACGTTATAATGTAACATCGCTGATTGCCATTTGAAAGTAATGCCGCTTTCGTATTCGTTCGAGTTTAAGACTGTCCGTAAATAAAACAGTCGATCGGTAGCAATTTTAAGACGCGCGTTGCGATTCCACAGACATTTCGTGAAGTCTTGTAACGGGAAACGCGAAAATTGACCGGAACGACAAATCCAAGTATCAACGTTCGCGCGTTAAATTGGAAGAGGGCCCCGAATTAAAACCCGGACGGCTGCATTAGGCACATTTTTCCATTTATCTGTTTCAACAGAATTTTGAATTTCAGATGAGGAGCGAAGCGGCGCGCCGCCCATTAACGGACGAATATCCACTTTCCTTGGAGAGTCCTGTAATGGAATTTAAAATATGCTTCATATGAAAATTGCCGCGAGAGCTCTCGCACGCGCTGTAGTTGGGAGCGCTCGGCGCTTGTTTCATGAAGAACGGTCATCGCAAAACTTGTCCGTTGAACGTTGCGAGACATATGAGATAGTACCAAAAGTTCTAGATTAGACAGTGTCGATATTTCTAGATCTTTGCTGTCCGGCTACTCCTGTGACGTAGCGTTTAAGATGGTTGTATTCCAGGAGAAAGTTTCAAGTTTGACTTTCTATTAGATAAGAATTTTATATGTTAATTTTTTTAGATGGTTTGTACCAATTGGGCATCCAAGTTGTCTTTCTGTATCGACACGTCGTTATTTCTTCAGCATAAGAAAAACAACATGAATTATTATTAAAATAAACTACATTTATTTACTATTTTAGAATAAAATTACGAAACACTTGAAATTACTAGTTGCGAAATACTTGAGTGAAATTATTTCATTTATCTATCTAAATTATATTGTTTTAGATAAAAAACTTATTTTAATATTGTAATAAGTAACACGTTTATTTTATGGCTGCAAAATCTTTTCGTAAAAGCAAAATAATGTAAGTTTGTGTAATGGAAATTTATTGTCTAAATATTATTTTGTATTTAAAATCGCAGTTCTCACTTAGTTAATAGTTTTTAATTGATTAGTTTTCCCCTTATGGTATGAGAAGAAAATATTGAATACTCACAAAGAAAAATATAGTTTCCCTGACATTATGTTTTTTGAAAAAGAAAGTTTTTGTCTTTTATTGTCCAAGTGTATGTCAATAGCAATATCAATTTTCAACTTCACATTACAATAATAAAAGCAAAACTTCTTTACCAATTCTTAATTATGTACCTATTTCATGAACAACCTGATCATTTCTGATCTAAAATTTGTCATAATTAAACTGTAACTTATAAACTATACTAATATGACAAAAGGGAAGTGCTTGTTAGTTAGTTTGCTTGTTTAAACGCGCTAATCTCAGAAAATGTCAACCGGATTTGAAAATCTTTTTCCCTCCGTTTTCCATAGTCTGTTTCGATCATTTCATCCATTGTTTATTTGCCGAGAATATCACGTTTTGATCATAAAAGCCAGAGCAATAATCCTAAACGTCAATCAGTTTGGAAAACTATGAGTAAAGTAGCGGTAACGCAATGGGCGCGGTGGGGCCGTAGCTACGATGGAAAATGTATTAACGAGCAGAGGCGAACTGGGTTTGCGAGTGAGCAACTCGAACATGGACTGACGCGTAAGGGCAGACGTCGTTGTCTGTTGTATTGCATTACTTGAGTTGGATGTTGTTGTTGTTGTTGATCGTTTTTACATATTTTTTATGTTATTATTATTTAATTTTTCCTATTGCTACATAGTTACTTATATTACTGCTTTATATTTCAATATTATTCTTATTAATTATTTATTTCTCGCGATTTTGTTCGAATGGATATCGTTTTCTCTGTCAAAATATCGTTGCAGTAAAAAAAGCCGCGCATGTCATTCTTCAGGTCTCAGGCTGTTTCTCTGTAAAATCTTGTCATGTTTAATAGCAGTTTGATCGTGAAGAGGTAACAAAAAGACAGACAAAGGTACACAGGAGGTACATACATTGCTGGAGATGGTACTGATAGTATGATATTGATCGCTATGGGCAGTATGGGGATAGGTATCATAAGTCCCGAAAGGGTAGATTTTATCGGTATATAATATCCAATCCCCGCGGAAACGAAGTCGCGTACGGCCGATAGTTAAAGATAATTATGTTTAATTGTGAACGCCTACTTGTCGCGACCGGCGAACGGATCGCCATCGTATTTACAGTCTTCGCGGCCCCGCAATTACAACGGGAAAAGGAAAAGAAGGGGGCGTTTATTTGGTAAACAATTCTGTTTCAGTTCAGAAAGACATTTCGCGTCGGGATTATAATCGAATGAAAACGTAAACAAAGTTCGCCGCCACGTCCGCCGGCCGACGGCGCCCGCCCCCGCCCCCGCCCCGGCCCCCGCCAACGCCCGATTTCCGCGGGAGTGACGAAACACTCCCTAATTTTCCCGACGGCTGCGGACGTTTTCAATTTTCTTGACCGCGGCTCTTTTTATTAGCCGTTGTTTTCCTCTGAATACTAAATACGGCAAGGAACCGAATTAAGATTCTCCCGGCGTGCGAAAGAAAAGATGAAGTTGTCAGTTGGAGTCGGCGAAATATGGAATATTTGGTGTCACGTTCTCGATTTGGATTTCCTTCGGAGTTCAAGTTATTTATATTTGTATTTTAGATTGGATCGCATTTCGCGTAACGAATTACACCGTGATGTTTCCTATTGAATTAAAAAAAAGGCATTTGGTCGACCCTTCATTTGCACTTAGCTATTACAATTTCTCGTCTTGTTCCTGATTATTCTTCAAGAATATTGTTACGAAACAATATAGAAATATTGTTGAATATTAATATAGAACTTTTGTTACTACACTTTCCTAGTGAATCCATGGACAATTTGTTAACATGGAAAACTTTTGTATTTTATCAGAATTAATATACATATATAAAGATCAATCTGTGTTTCATTCACTCATTCAAATATTGTTCGATTGAATTGAAATCTAAAATGATGTTTGACACATTAGTGGAAAGTTTAAAATTCAGCATAAGACAATATTCGATATAAGGCGATGTGCATTGTTTGAAATTCTGTGTGAATATCACGCGAAATTGTCTAGTTCCGTAATTGTTATTAATTTATATTTATTGTCAATTAAAAATAATATAATATGAGTAATTGTGCATACCGTGATGTTATTATTTTATGTTAAAAAAAGGAGTCACCGCGAGCTTAGCTGTGTCAATTTAGTTATAGGTTAAATTAAAAAAGATGATTGGGATTCAAAAGGTGATGTCCGATGATGGTGCTTCATCGCAACAGCGAAAAGAAGTGTGTAAATAATTCAATGTTTTGTTGCGGTGCACGGCGAGCAATGGAAAATAACTGCTCCGTTGCACTGGCATTTGTGATGTGAATTTATTTATCGACTATCAATCGCGTTCAAAAACGGCACGTACGTGCACCCCGTATAAGCGTTCGACGACGAGTTATCGAATCGGCAATGTGTAGACTGCAAACACTCATCGCTGCAAACTTTGCTCGCCTATCGACGTCCGTACGAAAAAGCTGCATTTCTCGTCTGCCGTTCGCACGGCGTGTTGCACCAAAAGTAAAAATGCAGTTCGTAAAGGTAGTCCTTACAAGAATTAACTGACAATTAAAGTATGCGATTTGACGGCGGCGTGCCTCAAACTCTCATTCGACTGCTGAATGTTAAAGTTAAAAACATGTTAAAATAACGGTAGTCTTAGAGATATAGTGTAACTTGTTACATTAATTTAATGTCACATTAATTAGTCAACTGGCAATTGTGAAGTTAAAACAACGTATTTTGACATGTTCAGTTTTTGTCTTTAACAGTTAACAGTTAACTATTTCAAATTATCGTAGATTTTGAAGTTTAACGCTGTGTCTACTGCTTATCGGATGTTGGATGATGTTTGATCTTTATTTGATCAGTTTTGTGTCTGAGCCTTATTGGATCAGACTTATACTTTAGAATCATACACATGTTTCTGTAGTTGATTATGTCCTTATTTTCAATTTTGTTTCACAATGAAAAAGTTTATTTTGTTTAAACTTTATTTCGATAGTGCCATTTAAAATTTGTTAATAAAAATATTTTAAACGCGTAACAAATTTTAAGCACCACGGACAACGAGAACACAGTTAAAGCTCGTCACAGCACGAAATTGAATCGTTAATAGGCACCTAATACATCGCCGCTGGCGCGATAATAGTTCGGTTACAATAGCTTATTAAGAGTACACGAACCCCGTAATTAGACGGAGCGTCCGCCCGCGGCCACGTACCTGCTATTAGAAAAACTTTGTATATCGTTCACGAATAAGCGACCACTTGCGTGTCGTACGGACACGCGTTGTGTCAGGTTTTTAATGACTCGCCGTCGAGGCGTCAACCTCCAAAATCTTTCTCTTGTATCTAGAGGAGTTCTGGTGTTGAGCGTTCCGCGCTGGCCTACGTGGGTCGGGGCTATCGACGACCGTCGCGTGTGCCGATGCAATTATGAACGCCGGGACCGACAACTTGAATTGGTTCGTGGCTCGAACAACCGCGTTGTTCGAGCCACGAGCGCTTTATTGCGCTGCTACTCTACATGTTTAATTCGTGAGATTATAACACGATCACATAGGAATGAAAATATGCTTTGGTTTCTTCTTGTAAGCAGAAGTCATTATTGGCAATATTTGAAATATAGAAGTAAGTTTTCACCCTTTTGTATATATTAGAATTGATAAGAAAGTATTTTCAAGCTTTAAATGTTTATGTAGCTGGGTGGTTGATTTTTCTTTGCCAGAAGGTAAAACTGTCGCCGCTAATCGTTTTATATAATATTTTAGACTGAATTTTCATGCCATTTCATTAGCATCTAAAGTTAGCCAATGAGTACAATTTCCTTTTTATGTTCAGTACTCGAGGCGAACTCCTTTTAAATTCATTTTCTGGCAAATGTCTCTTTTACATGTGAATTGTAAAGACAAAGTTGTGAATTAATCGAATTGAATTAAAGTGAATTCATTTATTATTATTATTATAAATTTATCATTATGGGAGTTGATTCATATGTCTTTATCCGAACATAACATCAGATATTTTGATTTTACAGTATCAGCAGATACGAATAAACAATTCGTTAATAGCATTTTATTCGTAATATAATATTACAGAGATCGTATAAAACTATACGAAAACAAATTAAATTGGTTAACGAACAACGGGGAAGTCGCGACGGGAGGGTCTTTTGTGTGAGTGCACTCGGCGAGGTTAGAGAGGAGGCGAGTAGAGGGCGCCGTGCGCTGTAATTAAACATAGAATTAATCCTGTGCCGCCGGTGGCGGAAACTTAGGACGAAATTATTTATATTTTAGTCCCCGGCGTTTTTTATGAGGTGCATCCGTTTTTTGTCGCCGCGTATCGAGAAATATAATAAAGCTCTGACAATAATCGTTGTATTTCAATTACACGAGTTCGGAAAAAAAAGCAATTTGCATGTATTTTTTTCCTAGAATTGAATATATTTAATGCCGATTAATTGAAGCTATCAAAATTCGCGGTCTGTGTGACTGTTTGTATATCGTAGTAATAATTCCACTTCGAGCTATTATAAAACTATAAAAAAATAACAGGAAGTTCCGTTAGCACTAAAGAATTGTAGAAAAAAATATATGGAAAAATATTAGCCAATAAAGTATGGGAAGAGTTCCTTCCGACAAATCGACGCATTACATACTCTATGTTTTTATAAAATGATTCAATTTTGTTTGTGGGAATTAATTTAAATCATCGCATTACCTACTTTGTTTCATTTTGGTCCAAATTACTTAGTGGCATTGAAGATAAAAGAGGCTTACAAAATAAAAGAAAGTTATCGTAGGTTAAAATTTCAACCTATCCTTTTCTCATAAGTGAGTTATCATAGAAACCACTAGGTTAGTTATTACTAAACTTATTGGTCCTCGGTAAAATGAAGTAACACATTTTATAAATCCTTTTCACGAATATTTTCCGTTTTCAATGAATATTTAAAGCTTTAAAATTTTGGGTTAAGTTTTCCTGTAAACTTTGAGAAAAGCTCTATATTTTTATCTACTTATACAAAAATATTTATATTTCTGATGACAGACCCGTTTATGTAATACATCACGTTATGAATTTGGCGAAAGTTTTTTAATGTAATAATTTGCCCCAAAACTTAACATCTAAAATTGAAAATTATTTTTTTCGCTATGCGTATACGATTGGGCATTTACCTCTGTGTATCTATTAAATTGCAATATTTTTCGTTCGTAGATTCGAAAGAATTGGGCTGTGATAGACAAACATACATACAGACACACAAATAGACAGATACACTGAAGAGCGATGATGTAAAGGTTGCGTTTTTTCATCGAATATATGAAATCTAACAAAATTAAAAATTCACGAAGATTTCCAAAATTATTTTGTTGGTTCTAAAACTTCAATTAAGTAGGTACAACTTACGTCAAATTTCGATATAAAACTATCCTGATAACGAAATTTACAACCATTTTATTTTGTTGGTCCTGAAATTTAATGTATATAGGTACAAGTTATGTTAAATTTCAATATCGAAGGATCGTGGATATTGCCACTCTCAAATAATCCTATCATTTCCGGTCACCGGCATAGTTTAGGTTTCCGGTCAATTCAACTGGATACATTTAGAAATTGAATGTACGATGTAATTTGTTGCATTGCTATAGAGGGGAAGTAGGCTTAGGAACTCAATATGTGTCTCAAGAGATCACGCGACAAAATAACATCTCTAGATTAATAGAATAAACATCGTAACAATATACCGATTCTGACAAATGATGATATTATTTTTTGTCGGGCGTGCACGACCGTGACTTTATCGGTATTCGTCGTAGATCAAAAGAGATACGGAGCGACATGAACTTGAAACAAACAGAAATACAATAGAACCGGCCGATGCAACGGACCCCGGTTATTTATTATTTTTTTTATCGTCAGCACATCACGGCCTATATCTTATAGTTCAGTCACAACAAAGCAAATAGACCAATTTGCATATTCATAACACAACACGATTACGAACAATAAACATTTGTTTTACGAATATGATGTGCGAACGCTCGATCGTATCGGATTAATGTAACTGGCCCGCGCGCAGCACGCGAGAGACGTGTTAATGTGAACAATAGGCGATAGATCACCGGGATCGTTCTAAAGATAACCTTTGGCCCAATATTTTGATCGGGCACCGTAGCGGTAATAAGACAAGGTCGCCTTGCTCAAGCGCAGCATTGTAGTTAGCGCTTTCGGAGGCTCTCGTTCTTCGAGTAGCCTATTCATAACGTCACTTACATAATATCGGAACGGTGCTATTTCGGAATCGTTTCGATCACCAAACGGGGCGCTCTTCTTTTGATTCTATCGCTATCTGTCGATATGACATACTTCCGCGCATTTTTCAGTAACATTTCCAGCGATGCTTAGGACAGTTTACAAAAATTTCGAAAATCCAAAAGTGCACGCCTCATAGCGGTTACTCCATTTTTACTAAAGAAAAGTGTGTATGTCAGCTCCGACGAATGACTGGAGCTCACTCTTTATGAATGATTACAAATTACTTGGTATGCATTGTTCAATACTCTAATTTCTATATATTAACAAAAATTTATACCGTAATCGTCATTTTTTTTTTAAATTGAAATAAATTAAAAAAAAATAAATACCGTGGTGTCAAAATTTTTACTTAAACATTGAGAATACTAAAAGCCTCGTCAAAATTTTGTTTATTAAATATCAATTAAACTACACCGAATTAGACAGTGAAATTCATTAGGCTTCTATTCAGATGCATACTAAAGCGAATGAAAAAGAAAAACACTCGATTAGTGAAGTATTTCATTCGTTATCGTGACCACATACAGGATCCGCACATACAGACACACGGACGTCCACGAAAAAAATTTTTAAAATAGTTTTTAAAATATGTTCTATAACAAAATGTGTTTTGAAGATATTACAGATATTAAAATCAGTGATTATTCTTGCCGTTTGAGTGCATACATTATTAAGTGCAACATGTAATAAATAAAGACATTTAAAGTTCAAAAAATCACTCGTTTTTCGTAAGGCGAGAGTAGAGCACTACCTTATGCGCTCCGCTTATGAGGCGTGCAATTATCAGACCGCAATACTCAATCATTTATTATCATCTCGCGGTTGGCGTCAAGAAAGTGTTTCTAGCTACGGTCGGTAACGCCTTCCGTCGCGACGTTTCAGAGAGTGGCAAAATTTTGATTGGTCGCGTAATTAAATTCCGTTCGTCACGTAACAGACGCCGCCGGCGGCCGGACTCGGCCCCGTAAATAAAAGCTCTCGCTTGTTAATAATGAAAACGAACTCGCCGGTGTAATTAACGAGGTGGCGCCACGGCCGCGGCGACGCCCCCTCTCGGGGCGACATTAAAATCATTAATTTGAGCGCCATCCACATCCCCGACACAACAGCTGATAAGAGAGCGTTACCTCGGGGGCGAATTGAATATTTCCCGGCGGCGGGCGCGGTCCCTTATCACGGCGCGAATTACGTCTCGAAGGCGAAATAAATAATTTATTCCGCCTTATCTCCGAGTCCTGCCGGGGCCGGCGGTACCTCGTTTTCGTCGCTTCGGACGCGGATGCCGCTGACAGTTTTGTATCCTTTCGCTCCAGTTTCGTACCTCTTGTTCTTGCCGGCGTCGACGCGGCCGCCGCCGGTCGACATTTTCAATTTTTACACAAAAATTTTCTTTCGCATCCGACCAGCGGCTGTAGGCTGCTATTGCGCGTTTCTTATGGCTATTTTTTTTCGTAAATGAATAGTATAAATAAGAAGGCATATATTAATACTCGTGATGTTTTAGGTTGCATGTTTATGATTCTAAAGACCATCATCAAGTAATTTGATGAAAATACTGCCGTTTATCGTTTGTAACTAAGTGTAGATTTATGGTCTACAGGTAATTGAACTTTAGAGATTTATTTACTTATTTTTACAATGAAAAGCTGTGTAAAGTATGGTAATGTTCCGTACACCCTAACGAAATACCGATCATAATGATTGCTCTATCGTTAGGTCACGAAAATAAAAATATTATTTAGTTGTATTAGTAGTACTCGTATATTAGTTAACATTAATTTTTATGTAATTTTTTCCAGGAAATAAAGATACTACGATATACAGTAGACGTTTTTACAATGTAAAATCTAATAAAAAGTCTTTAAAAAAAAAGGTCCATCGGAATATAATAAAAATAATAAAATTTCGTCAATCAATCACCACGGAGTCGTGAGTGAATCGTGTATATTCACGTTGCGTGAACTATCACTCGCAATCTTTAATTAGCTCACGTCCGAATGCAATTTAGGCTGTCACGGAGCGCCGGTGTCATCTCCGTGTCAGTGCTGGCCTGACCTTTGGGCCGCGTCATCACATTATTCGTGATCTTCGAAGGTAACAATCACGACTTCTTCGATACTTCTTTCTTGTCCGGTGAATTCTGATTTAAGAGTGAGTGAATGGTATACTTTATAACCCCTAGCCGTGCTGTATAAGCATTAATAAATTAAAGAAAAAAAAGAGAGGTGTCATCGGATACCCAGCAGGAATGAGGTTTCATTCGCTGTGTATTATGTATTATTAATTAACGAGCACAATAAAGCCATGACAGTACAATTGTATTTAATATAATTCTTTAAGTTTTTGTTTACAATTTCATCATTAATTATTATTACAAAAATATAAATAAATTACAAGCTTAATCAGTACATTCAACGCATACGAATATACTGCTGACATGTAATTCGCAGGTCTATACTGCAGTAATATGTCTACACATAGACATACATTTGTAAACAATCTATGTGATAGTAACGAATCTAGTCCCGAGTATACGTTTATACTCTCTTTCGTTTCTCCATCTCAAAAGTGTCGGTCGGACACTTTTTCCTTGTTGCTGCCATCCGCTAAACGCGCGATAGAGAACTTCGTTCCAATATAGAAAGATAATAGTTAACAAAACATATACTATCAAGAAAAACGTGAATAACATACTAGGCTACTTCCACAAAAATGTAATAAAAAAACTTATCTAGGTACATGGTAGCGTCCCGTGTAATCAAAGAAATGTGCTAGTACCAGAAACTTGTTTATTTGTGTTGTTTAGTAATTGTATTTCAACAACTTAACACAACTTGCATTTCTTTAGGGCTAGACATTAAAAAAGCCAAATAAATATTTATTCTTGTAGTATAGTTAAGAAGATATGCTTAAATATCCACTAAACAAAATAATCCATTCTATTCATCCATGCATCTTAAATATGTCAAAATGAGAATATCTTTGTCAAGGGATATTTTAATAAAAGTTTTGTATAACTTTTAAAGGTTATAAAGACATTTATTTTAAACTTTATTACGTAACTTTACAGAATAGGTTCTTCATAAGATACTAATAGTGTAATTAATTTGGAAATGTATTTTTTTTCAAGATATTAATAGTGTAATTAATTTAGCAATGTAAGTAATTATTTTTTCTACTTTATCATTGATTCTTATCATCTTCCTTACAATATTTTCTTGGTTGATTTATGTCCATTCAAAAATTTTTCCTTTTTCGAACTGCATACCAGTGTATTGCAGTATAAAACTTCTTGCCATTTACACATGAATTGTGCGTAGTGGTGGCCTTTGAATGTGTAGTCATAGTTGAAATAACTGTTGAAATTGTTTTCTTCTCTGATTTTCTTCGAACGTATACTTAAGTATATATTTCTATAAAATATACTTTAATGATGTAAAGTAGACTTTTTAAGTTGCCCTCTCATAATGTCTTAGTTATGTTCAATTTTCTAAATAAGAGCTGTTGTTACATTTATGTCGTGAGTTGGAGAAACCTCTATTTTGTATACTAATCTGATAATTTTCTAAATCATTTTATTTTTTTCAAGATTGTGGTTAAGATTTTCAAGTTACGTTTTTGCTTTTTAGCATCTTGTCCCGATTATGCGTATATAGCTTAATGCACATATAAGGATCGTATTTAAAAAATAATTAGCAGCATGGATATTCCATAAGTTTTGTATTCAGTTGTCTAGCGTAGAGTCGTTAAACAGGTACTTGACTAAAAAAAAAAAGGTTTAATTTGCAATTTGTTGTAAGACTATCGTAAGAATTTTTTGATGAGAAGTATTAAATTCGTGTATTTTGACATTTCACATCAGGAATGGATTTGTTTCGTTATTTATCATTAAAAAAAATCAATCGATAGTTCACGAAAGAATAACCCGAAGCGGTGGTTCGCTATGATTGATTTGGAAAACCAGTTATGTTGAATGCATATTGTAATTTTGAAGGCATAATATGATGTGATTGATTTGTAGGGTAGTATGAAAACGTCAGTGCTGCAAATTTGTAGCTATGCTGACTATAGCTGAAACGAGGGGGAATACAGAACTAACCCAAAAAAGGGGCACTGTCAACGACTAGGAAAACTTATTCAACACGACGAAGGGCTTGTGTACACGTTAGTAGTTTTGTCTTATTTGATTGAGAACAGCATCTATGGTAAATCAATCCAAATTTTTGTCGTACGAGGCAGATTAAGCGTACAACGATAGAACGCCAACCGTCGAGATGATGATGATGATAAACTATGATGGAATAAAATTCAGTAATTCTTCAGAATATATCTTGTAGGACCTGTATACAATAAGGCATGTATAAAAATCTTTTCGTAAAGCTAACGGGTCGAGCTGGCCAGATATTAGAGGGTCGCCGAAAACTCACTACGATACACGACAATACATGACGTCGGATGTGGTCTAGAGACAGGAGTTGATATTGAGATGCCCCAAAGCAGAGGTGATTACAGTAGTCCAGATATGGTCTGGTGTGTGCTTTATGAAGTAAAAAGCTATGGTTCGGTATGGATCACTGTCGTGTTCTATTGAGCATCCCAAGATGTTAAGAAGTCGGTTAACCTACTGTCACATAACGTTTTACCAATTAATTATAAGAAGTTAAATTGATTGCTTATTTTTAATTTCGTCTCTTAAAGAGTCATTTTGCTTAGTCATGACGAAACTGGTTAAATCAAAGCGGCGAACCGAGCATCATTTGGTACCAAAGTTAGTGTTCTCTTCGAATCTAAAACTTGCTGACACATGAAATGGATTGAAGTAATTTTGGAAAAAATGTCTAAGTTACGTATTTATTTTAGTTTTTTTTAGACTTACATGTTTGGTCAGGACTCTTGACACAACCTAATATATAGGTTTGAATAAAGGCGCAAGTAAAAAAAAATTGGTTGACCCTCCTTTCGACAAACACGAAAGAAAATTTTCTACGGTGTCATTTTGGTTCATAAGTCGTCTTGACACAGACAAATAAAGCAAAAACTCATAACATTTCTGACTCTTACCCTCGTCGCAAAAGAAAACTAATTGTAGAATAATAGAAATATTTATATTTATGTTGTCATAATATTACTGAAAATACACTAGTACGAATATTGCCACTCTTTATATAGAGTCAATTACTCAATAAGTCGTCGTATCGAATTTGTATCTCTTCATTGTAGAGGAATATCTTCTGTGAACCATTTTATTTCAGACTTAAGGGTTCTCACCTAACCCTATTTGAACTTGAATCAACTTAAGCAATCATTTTCCAATGTATCCGCGGTCGACATTCTAACCCGCTAAGTTCCGATTCGAGGGCAACCCGTCGACCTCTCGGCCGCCAGCTCGCGAGCTATCCAGTTAATAATAATGCATTATGTAACACAAAAAAAAATATTTGTAATACCCATACAAATCGATATACTAATGAGGTTATTACAGAATTCTCACCTTGGGCACGTCATCCTGAAAAGTCAAGGGTACACCGAAATGTGTTAAGTTATTGTTTACGGGGCGGTGCGCGGGCGTTTAGGATTCAATACCGTATTCGAATCGCCGTAAACGAATCCGACGGGTATTGTTGCCTCATTATGGGCGATTAAAGGGGGAGATAATTGATATCTCTGAGCTGGTGAGCTACACGCCGCGAGTGGGCACGTACCGCGTGCGCTTGGAAATATACAAAAAGCGACGAGGCCGCGGCGTTGTAATCGCGATGCGTCTAAAAGGGTATTCATAAATGAGCGCGTTGTTTGCGAACCCAAGAAAAATAATTGTTTTTTTTTTTTTAGCGGTGATGTAACCGTAAAAATCGTTAACGGCTAACCGATTCGTTAGTTAAGACAATGGAGATTATTCATCTGTTTAAGATGTAATCTCTGTGAAGGCATTTTGACGAAGGCACACGAAGAGGCGAATGTAGTCAGTGATTGAATATTGACGGTTTGAAAATGTTTTCGTTCAATAGATTAAGTGGTTCCAGACTTCTAGGCTCGGAAAATGGTTCTACGTGATTTTTTTAATGGTCACTCCATCGCGTAAAGGGATTAAAGGATGAACTTTGTGACACAAAGAACCTTATTAATATAGGAAAAATTTATTAAAAATAGCTTTAGGAAACTGAGGCCCTCTTCCGACATTTCCTTTTAAACTCACTCACTCCTGGGTTTTAGCCCGACAAACCGTTAAAAGGAAAACGTGGAACGCAAATTTTATTTTAATATTGACTTTTTATGAAATATTAATTTAATTGAGAAAATTGGAAATGACTTTAGGAGATTAAAGGACTCTTCCACATCTTCCTTTTAAACTCATTTTTAACTAAAGGTCACTTTCAAAATAAAATTTGCATATTACTCTTAACAACTGTTTGTGTTAAAACCTGTTAAAAGGAGGATTTGGAACGTAAATTATATTCTAAAAGTGACTTTTTGTTAAAGGTCATTTTAAAAAAAAAAGATGGTGGAAGGGACCCTTAAAGAATTTAGATACATTCTAAATATTTACATTCTTCAAATCTCGTTAAGTCGACACTATCCAAGGTACGCTATCGAGTCCTGCGATCGAATCGAAATATGCGCATCATCGAATCGGAGAATCTGGTCGTCGATTTATGGCAATAATAAACTGCAGCGAAATCATGGCATAAAAAAAAATCGCTTCACTTTCGCCGGACCCGCAAAATTACGCGGCGTATAAAAGCCGGGGCGGGAGTGCGTCTGCTTTGCATACCGTCGCGCGTTATAAGCACAAAAGGAAGCTACAGTTCTCGTCGTATTTTTCCCAACGTCGCGGCTAATAGATTTTTTTCACGGAAGTTACGGTTACTTTCGTACGCCCGCAGAAGAATGGGAAGGGAATTTACGCCGCTAAATTAACATTTGTTTAGGGAAAGGGAGATTATAAGCGGAATGAGGATTTATTATGAGCACGATCTCATTTTGACGATGAACCGAAACGGATACTAATATAGTTATTATTTCGATGAACCAAAAAAAAAAAAAAATCGTTAATAACCTACACTAAATTTAAAATAGAGAAGAGATATTCAAAAGCGATGTTGGCGGAAATGTCATTATTTTACCTAAACTTTACTATTTTAAAAGGACTTTATAATGATTGGTGTCATATATTTATGAGTCCTAATATAAGTTAGGTCTCATAAAATTTATCAATTTTTTCAATTATAAGTTGCCATCTTACATACGATTTATGTATTAAATGTGTGAATAATAGATGTTATGAATCTCTGCTGTGGTCCCATGAAAACACCAATGAAATTTCGGAATTAGACATTTTGGTAATAAGTTGTAATATAATTTAACAGTAAGGCTCAGTAGAGATCATTCATTATTGTCCAACTAGCGGTATTTAAAGTATCATTTCTCTATTTTATTATTATTCATTATTCGTGTAAGAATTTCGAGTTTTATTTTCTCATGAAATTCTTTCCTATACCGGAAAGGCCCCAACCTCACAGCGGAATTTATCTCAATAGAACTAGTATACTTAAAAATACGAATAACAGCCTAGCAGCGAAATCGAAGATGATTTGCACAAGGGAAAATTTAATGATTAAAGCACTAAGAAAATCGATCGACACCTGCGCGTTGTACTTCAACGCGCACAAATCAACTGAAGGTGAAACCGAGCGCCGTTATCGCGGCGGGCGAGTAATGAGAAAAGTGGAAGTGGAGGGCCGCCGCGAGTCCCTTAACGAGGGAAATCCGAGAGGGCCCGCCGGTCTCCGTGGCCGCGGCGTCCGCGCCCTCCCGACCTCCGCCGCGCGTGGCCGTCGCGCCGTTCCCTCGGTGTCTCCTCCGACCGTGCACACCGGCGCCCGAGGTACGACGTCATTCTCCGCGTCCACGTCGATACACGCCGACGGGCGGGCCATTCATGCACGAGCCGTTTTTAATTAGTTTAGACGCGGTCCGAGTTTGGGAGTTCTTTTTTTTCCGCCGGCCGGTCGCCGTCACGAATCCGTGAAACTGAGATTTCCTTGTAATTATTTTCGAGTCAGTCGCCGGCCGCGCAAAAACCGTAATTGTCGTGGGAAGCTCTCGTTTTTTGACGGACGCGGCGGCGGCGGCGGCGGCCGAGCGAGCCGGATTTCATAGGTATTATTTACTTTAAACCCGGTTATCCTCCCATGAATTATTCAGGCGCCCCCCGACGTCAGCCGAACGGCGCAATAATTATGTATAGGCGAAGTCGAAGCGTAATTGCGGCGGATTCGATACAACGTGCAAAGCTTCGGGGGCGCGCGCGCCGATATTTGATATTGCGCCGGCAAAACATGCAAATGAAAGGATTAGGCCCGCGTGGGGGCGCGCGGTGTGTGCCCGCGCTCCTTCTGCGAGATCATTGTTATCTGATGTCATTTATATTGTTAATTTAATGGTACTACTTCTGATAGGAACGTAAAGCTTTGTATTATTTTAGAGAAATATATGGATCATAACATGCGTTTGAATATACAATTATAATACTATTAAGATGATTGCGTGGAGGTTAAAAAACGTCGAGCGACTTTGAAATAAACAAATAATATGCTGTCAGTATGGGATTTCCAATACGAATGTATGAAAAGAATATGATTCGAGTCGTGAAATATTACGAAATGTAATTTATTCGACCACATGTCTCTGATGCACCGTTATTCGTAGGCATGCGCGGCCTCTTATGCAAGTGCCAGATGGAGGCTTCTGATTATTTTTATACCTAACAACATTTTTATCTCGTAAGAAATATTTTTTTACCAAAAAAGGGTGCAAATTATGTCCACACAGCTAAGCCGTGGGCGCTGTTATTAGAGTTATACGCATTATGTACAAAGAGGTCAGAAAATATTCATAATACAAATTCTTAAGTCCTATTATTGGCTATCTATCTAAATGTTTTCTGTTCTATTCTCATTACGTTCTCATGATGGAAATCTTGATTATGATGTTAGAACCATTTAATTTAAAAAAATCTTTTCTTTTCGTAGTTTAATTCATTTCGCATAAATGGGAGCCATATTGCAGATTTCATCAAAAATTTTCAACCAACCATAAAATGTATAAATATGACAAAACAATCTATTGTAGAGTTATGCTCGACAATTTTATTTAGTTCTAAGGTTTTTTTTTATCAAAGTAAAGAAATAATGGAAAAATACCCGTGGACCAAGGTTATTTAGCAATATTCGCAACTTTCTCAGCTACGGTCTATAATTTGGTAGCCATAAGTTTTTGGTGCAACCCGCTGATAATAAATGTACCTTTTTTGCGTTGCTAAAAGTCGTGCTAATCAAACAATTAAATTGTTTTATATAAAGGTTTAAGAGCAGAATGTAATACTTTGTTTTAATATGTTTCTCATATATGCTATCTTATTGTTTTAATTTGTTTCTATGTACTCTAAAAACAAATTCTACAAGAGTTGGTTAATATGATCGTGAAGATTTACCCGCGTCATTATTATAAAGTTATATTCATAAAACAATTTTTATAATAATGTAATAGTGAACGTAATTTAGTTACAGAAATATTCCATTTCTAAATGTAATCTGGTGTATAGCAAGTAATTTACTAGCTTGGTTACTACTAATCGAGTACGAAAAAATGGAAATAAGAATTTCGTAACGTAAACAGTATGTAATAATTTTATAAGAAAGTCATTTTTTTTATTATAGTCAGCACGCAAAGCAATCTTTTTCTGCTTTAATACCTAATACTCACGTAAACGCCTGCAGAGAGAATTTTTTCAAAATTCGGTAATCTTGTACATTTCAAGGCCTACACAAATACAGTTTATCTATGTGTTAATATTTGCACGCAAAATATAAAATTAAACGAGACACCACGTTTACGAAAATATGAAGTATACCAACAACTGGCATCCAAAGTTTTTCAATTCAATTCAAAATTCAGATATAACGAAACGTTTAAAATTATTTTGAACGTTAATAAAAACGAGGCAAACGGGTCATCCTCTGTAAGGCGACGTGCGACGAGCGTGAGTACATCTGATCAGAACATATTTGAAACTTCATGTAGCTAATTAGGTGGCGTAGCGTGAGATAATATACGACGGACTAAACACAGCGAGCAAGCTGCGTGCATTGATTATATTTTTATGAATGCGCAAAAAATGTAATTAATGTAATCAATTAGCTAACGTACACTGAGAAAAAAATCATAGCTATGATGGCAATAAATCGTTGCCACTAGCGAGCCGTTTACAGCACATAGCTTCTAGCGCTAGGTTTTTATTGTCAATATTTGTTTTGTTAATGTACTGATAGCTGTAGACTATGCTAGAGTGGCAGTATTGAGTGGTCATACAGACTAAGTAAATGATTTTAATTCCGTTTTAGTAAAAACGTCACATTGCTCCTACCATAATAATAGATTCTATCTTTGTAACCATGACAAAGTTTTTTTGGTATAAGACCAAATGTACATTTTCTATGTTTGCAATTATAACTGGTATACGAAAAATTAATAGCTTGCCTAAAAATGAAAAATAATCAGCAAATCGTAACAAATTTCGTAAATTTAACATGAAATTTTTAATGTCCAGTTACTCAATAATTAATTACTAATACTATATAATATTAATGACTAATAAAGGGTATTAAACATGGATCATAATAAAATGAAAGAAATTGTTTGTATTATAAAAAAAATTGAGACAAATAAAGAAATTAAATAAGATATTAAAAATATTCAATAAAACAATTAGAATATTTGACATAAAAAATGAACATGAGACTAATGCATTCGAGAATATTTAATGATAGAAGGAAAAAATTATAAGTGCTCGAATACAGAAATTAAAACACTTACACCTACAGACATCTATAATATTGATATATGAATATAGACATATTATTCTAGTAAACTGCATACAAATTGCATTTAAAGAAGTGGTTATTTTCACAAGCTCGAAGTTTTGTCCGAGTTCGTATAATAATTTATTTTTGAAAATTCATTCACTAGGTGCGCTTAGGAATAATAAATATATTATATCATCAGAGAAAAATGTGTAGACAAAAGGTTTAATGGTGGTAGCAATGCTCGTAGTGACGCATTTGATGCAGGAAGTGGTAAGTTCATTTGAAAAAACGTGTTCAGCCAAGATTTATTTTTTATTTAAAGTAAGAACACCTTGTTAACTTGTGCTTATATTGAATTTTCTCGATATAAAAAACAAACACAAAATTTGAAAAATATAACATAGCATATCTTTTAAACATTAAAAACGTCACAATACACATATAGTTGTTGCTTACACAAAACCAGCAACATCATTATTTAGTATAACAATTAAATTTTTACATAATTTAGTTTAACAATTAAATCAATATTAAATTAAACTTTGAATAAGAAATAATAAACAAACATTTTAATTAAAATAAAAATAGACTTGAAAAAAAAAACTATTCCAAAACAAATTACTATGCACTAAAAAGTAAAAAAAAGAATTGCGTATTCTTCTACAACTTAATAATCAATTTACTTTTTCTACTCATAAATATGTAGGTACGATCTATGTGTTTACCACTCAAGAAGGTAGGTAGGTACCTACCCACTTTAAATTTAACTCAACACATATCTATGAATAACAAACAATGACCAGAATATTTTTAGAATTCTCCTAAGTAAAAGGAAATGAAAAAATATTAGACTTCTTAAAAGTCAATCAAATTATTACGACAATATAACGTACTTACAATTATTGTTATTTTTGGCTTCAGTGTCAGTCAAGGAAACTACATTATACCTAGAAATAGACAACATTTTTGGATATTTAGTGAATCTGAAGTATACGAAATAATTTGTCTGAATATGGGTAGACCTATTAAACGTGCTGCTTATAAATTGCAATCTTACTGTAAGCCGTTAAGAAATTTTATTGGTTATCGTATTCGACTACGACAATTACTTGACCATAACGACGTTACGGTAGATGACTCAAATATCCGGATAGCCTTTATAAGATTCGGCAGAATATCATTAATTTGCTTCTAAGAATTTAAGAGTTCCATTACTTTGTCATAGATCCCATAACCAAAAACCCAACTAAACTCTTAATAAATTACCCTTGAAACACATCCTTTCTAATCAAAAAAGAATCATTGAAATCGTTTAGCGTGATATTGAGTTATTCGTCCGCACATACTTAATGCTCTCAGACTTATATGGTTTTCTCAAGGATGCCATTATCATAACTGGACCAAATTCAAATGGGACTACACGAGAAGCACCAGCTTTCAAATAAAAAAAGAATCATCTAAATCGGTTTACCCATTCGAAAGTTCTGAGGTAACAAACATAACAAAAACACAGTCGAATTGAGAACCTCTTCCTTTTTTGACGTCGGTTAAAAAAGGAACGCGTTCGAGCTCAACAAACATCCACGGGTAAATGAGAGCACGGTCGCGCCTGTACCAAGCCTGCCACCCTCGCGTTATATACCACATTGTCATTTTCATAAAATTACTTTGTCACGTTGTTAATTTTCATTTTGTTTGACATAACATTGTTATAAGAACATATCATACAACGACATGCTGATAAAGTGACGACATCGCTTCATAAAGTCATTTTAAACATTGCCACAGAAGTTATTTCCTGTGTCTCCTCGGACAATAGAGCATTTGACAATAAAAGGTTTGTTGCAGGCAGAAAACTCGCTCGGGTGCGTAAGCAAAGTACATGGCTATAGTAATAATAAAATGTTGACAAAGCTTTTATTGTCATTTTGTTAACCCAATTTTATTCAATGCACATTAGTTTATTTGAAGGTATAATTACACAGAATAGAAAATGAAGTGATTCGGAGACGCAGTTCAGTTGCCTAAAACGTTCTTCTGTAGGTTTAAAATTAATTTGATTTAAAAAAGGGCTTTCATTTCGAAGTATGCAAATAAAAATTTTACCTTCTAAACTATGGAATTGACATACCGATTACTATCGTTTAAATTTTGTATATTTTTGAAAATTCACGATAAGGTGAGAGAAACTGACAATAAGTTGCAATCTCGTATTGTATTGTTTCTAAATTGCATTGCTAAATTAATAAAATTACGAAAGTGTTATTATATCAGCTTGTTTTCAAATACAATCATTATCGTCTAAGGATAAAATTTGAAATTAAAACTTGTTACAAAAATCGTTTATTATTTTAAAATACAAAAGAAATAATGAAACAGTATATTTTATAGTGGTAAGCTGATACCACTGTGTCAGCTTTAAACATATTCTTTCAAAATGTAGGAAAATCGTTACGAAGATTGTTTTTTTAATTTCATTGTTTTATATTGACTTAAAAATTATGAAGTCCGACTCAGTAGGAGTGTTTTATTGGGTAAAGGAAAGTTCAAGAGGTCGTGTTATTTTTATATTTAAGATGCAAAAAAATAAAGTCGGTATACGGGCGAAAGTTTTACGTGACAACGACTTTGAATGGTAAAATCATTTTAATGTGAATATTCATTCGTATAGTAGGAAGAAGGATGAAATAATAGTAACAATTTAAAACATTTATTTATACAAAGAATTATATTTAAAACATTAATTTATACAAAGAATCTCGCACTGAATTTCATATTAACAAAATTTTATTTTTACCTTTACACATACATACGTATTTATATACAAATATACATACAATAACTTGCAATACATTTGCAAGCTATGCACTATTCTCTAGTGCTGCGCGCGCGGCAGACCGATCATAGTTGAGTGGGAGAGAGACGCAAGGCATTCGGCGGGCCTCTCTCTCGTTCGGTGACTCATCGTTACGTTACCGAGCGTTACACTTTTTCAAAGTGACTCCCAGCCGCAACCTAATTTAAGACGTTGTCACGTCAAAATGTAAAATATTCACAATAATAATAAGAATATTTTGATGTCAGAAATAAATAATACTATACACCTTTAAGAATAGACTACCGATCAAAATGAAAAATTCATGCAGAAGATCACCTTAAAAGCATAATTAAGAAAATGTTGTTAAGTCAGCTTAACTTATAAAATAATTTTGTATTTTTTTAAAGACAGTTGCGTTTAAATTTGTAGTCCTTTTTGAAACTAATTTTTTGTTATTGAGTGCATCTGACAACATCAAAAATATCATTGATAATGTCATAATATTTTAAGGCCTGGAAGTATTGTTTAATTTTGATAATTTATCACTGAATTTGATGAGATTTTTTTCAAAATTTATCCATGTGGAAAGTAAAATCGGGAAATATTCACGACGCCATCTATCTTTTTAAGATAAAGAAATGGGATATTATTGATCTACCCTGTATTTTATTAAGAATGTATAGTTACATGATTACATGCGTTCGGCTATTATTACGTTTTTATTAAACAGTATTTTAAATTAAATACTAGTGGTTACTTTCTTAATAATTAATTAGTATTGCAATAGGTGCATTTAATAATTGAAATTAAAGAAAAAAAATATATATATAAAGGCAAATGAAAATTCAACTGTGATCAGTGTTCATGAGGACGTGTGTGAAATTTTAAGTTTTGTCAATTTACGTTGATTAATAATCATAAACTCTGAGGTGCAAGTTAACTACCAAAAAACATTGGAGTTCCACTAAGAGATATCGGAGGTTGAGACAAATGAAGGTAAACTTCTGTATACTTTTTGTACATATTAAATTCCTGATTTCCAAAAGCTTTATATCTTCTCTGCTTAAAAAAAATACTTATTGCAAGATACGAGGGAAACTAAAGCAATTTTTTTTTAGTCAATAATAGATCACAAAACTATTGAATTGTAAACGTGTATGTGCTGTATTACAAAAAATAATAATGTATGTTGATGAAGAGATCATCAGAACATTGTCACGATAGTCTAAATAATTTAGTCTAGAATAATTAAGTAAATTATTTAGTGCTCTGAAATTCAAGAATGTAATCATAAATAATTTCGAAAAACATATATTTTCATAATTTATATGGATACCGATCGATGTCTCGGTTCACTTGCCGATTGAATGATTTGTCAATCAAAACACATCTACGCCACAGAATATAAAAATAAAATAGGTCTTCGTACATAAATTTCTTTTCTGAAATCATTTTTGATTCAAGCAAAATAATAATTGCTTGATACTTTAAATATATCCTGAATCGAGTCTAGTTGTGTTCGACTGTCATCGTTGGGAATTGGAAGAGGAATTGGGAATTGGGACAGTGCAATGAACGGGATCGGGATCAGGCCGGGTCCGAGGTGGGAATTAAGACTGAAAATAGGACTCTATTTCCACGTAGGCCGCTCTGCAGGAAATAAAATGGACAATAAGCAATGTTAATGGAACGAACGGATCAAACTATTTCGGTCGGCTAAATGGGCTACCGGAATTTGAGAGGGCTTCATTTATTTTAGGGTTTTATGAACTTTAATCAGTCACGTAAATTTGAGGTGAAAATAATATTTTCGAGGATAAATATTTTTTTCTTATTGCACTTGATTTTCAATCAATTGATCCTATTCGTGACTTCTAAATTAATATAAATATTATGTAATCTGACAATCAAGTTTATTTCAAAAGCTTTTGATAATTTGAAGAGAATTAAATAGTTGTTTATTAAAATCTAATCATCATTTACAAGCAAACTTTTTAATGCCGTAAAGTATATTGAAATTGTTCAATTTAATAGAGCGATATCGTTTTTGAGGTTCCGTAGTCAAAGTAAAAACCCCTATTTTAGACCGTACTTTATTTTGTTGGATGTATTGCACTGTTGATCTGATAGTCCGTCTGTATTTTATAGCTTTCATAGCTTTATGAAGAAATTTAAGGATAGCTTTTCATGCACAAGACTGAGGGACGAAACTTTTCGCGCACTTCATTTTTAGGGCGTCTTTGGCTATAATAGCGGTCTTTTTTAAAACTATTGCATAGCTTTTATCGCAAGCTTTGAGCGCGGCGACCGAATCAAGAAATTCCGTAATGAAAATAAAACCTAACACCCCCCACTCCGTCTACCATGTAGCTCGGCCGAGCGTTCGCTTAACGTGTATATATATGGTACGACTGTACGAAGCTCGCACGGATCGAGACGAGCTGCTCCGAAATCGAACGAATACGTAAGCAGCTGTTTGTGAGAAAGTATATAGGTGTATAGGTATCTATTATATCTTTATAATGCCACACTCATGGCATGTGCCCCGTAAGTACACATGTAGGTATATATGTATACATAGGTGTACCTATGTACAACAGTGAATAGCAGTTGCTGGTGAATTTGTGTATAAAGTGTTTTAAATATGAATAAACAAAGTGCATTTATTAATGAAGAAAGTGATGAAAAACTTGAATTAATATCAAAGAAAAAAAATACTGCATAAATAAATAAATAATTATAATTGCACAAGTGGATAAAAAATGCTACGCAATAGCTTTTTTTTCTTAGGTTTTGTCCTTAAGTTTGAAAGTAGTTAAATTTGTCCCCCCTTTCTAACCTTCGAATCACGTGTTTTAAAAATTTGAAAGAGTAATCAATTAGGTTTACTCCGTAGCGATGACGACGAAACAAATAAAGCGCAAATTAACAGTATAACGGTTTTGTTGTTAAATTGTTATACTGTTAATTTGCACTTTAATATACCTATTAAAATCCAACATCCTTCGACGACTTCGAGTACCCGCCCATCGGTATTCCCATAAACACCGCTTATAGGGCGGGGAGTCGTCCGCCGGGCGCGGCGCCGCGTCCGTTGCGAGTTGCAAATATTATTTAGGCGGTTCGCGATTTGACGTAGGTCCCCCCTCGACTCGCACGACAAAACAGGCCGCCGCCGTCGGCCGCCGCGGCTGCCTCTGACATTTGCGTGGGCGCGCCGCGCGCGGCGCCCTCTCCCTGTTTCGGCCGTGCTCGAGCTCGTCCTCTAGGCGGCGGGCCGTATTGACGGATCGTAAATTCGAATTAACGACCTTGAGGCGAAAGATTAATTGCGCGATTGAAAATTTCCACATGAATTCTGGCGACGGAAAATCGGTCACTCGTTAACTGTTCCAGCCTCATGAGACATTGTAGTTACCTCGATTTAAGTTTTACTATTTTTAGTGTGTTCACTGGCACTTTAGACTCGCAACCTCAAACGAGTACGTGATCCTTGTCGACCTTTTGGGTTTTTTGAATAAAATTTTCAATGTCATTGTATTCTAATGCGCAGTGAGCTTTTGTATTTTTTTCATTTGAAGTACAGATCAGGAAAATAAGATTGATACATAAAGAATAAAAAAATTGTATTCTGCTAGTGAGATAATAGTGGTTTTTATGCCTATTTTACACGATGGGAAAAAATAATTTTAGTTGTTCACTTTATTTTGACGTCCGACGTTAAAAATAGAAGAACATAATTAAGAAATCTCAACAAAATGTAGTATGTAAAAACACATTATTATAAAGTAATAAAACATAATATAAGTTTATCGTCAAATCAACGTTTGTACCATATGACGCAATTGAAAATCGTATAAAAAATTGCATTTTATTATAAATGTATCGCTAATTGTACAGTGTAATTAAATGCTTAAATTAAACAATTAAGACGATGTATATTTCCTCTATAGAAGTAATTAGTTTCCTAAACAATTCTATACGACTACTACACAGTTTTAAAAGACTGTTACGTAATACTTGTGAAGTTAAGCATGTTGATAGTATATATAGTATACTGTAATACATTGTATATTGGATAACTAAAATATTATTTTGATTGAATCATATTTACCATCATTTTGTATACTCGCAGGTCTCGGTTTAACTACGACAATATTTTCATTGCTTCTTCACATCAAAAGCGAATTTCTACCATAAAAGTCCTTTGATCGACACGAGCGCCCTCGCGATGCAGCGGAGCACAGCTCCATTTAATGACGGCTTAATTTTAGCGAGCCACATTCGACAAGCACACGTACCGACATTCCCGTCACGCATCGGGCGTCGTGCGCCGCGTCGCGCACCCGACCCGTTAATGCAACTTCGTTCATTGCAGTCATGTTTAATAGAGGAGCTGTCGACTGATAAAATTGGAACTCTTTCTTCTGTATACCACCTTAGCATGTATAAAAAATGTTATTTGCATTACGTAAAATTAACCATTATAACGATGGTGATTCATTGGTTGAGAGCGTCGCGTACCAATCGGATGGTAACAAGTTCAATATCCTGAACACGGATGAGTCAATCAATGAGTTGTTGACTCAAATTAGACCACTCCTCCCATTCGTTTGACAGCACGTTAAGCCGCCGGTGTCGGACATTACGATCGCATTTGGACGATGGAGCGGCGCCCGCCCCGCACCGGGACACGAACGAGGACTGGCAACGTGAAACGAAAACTACATTGTGGGAGGATATTGTATGGATATGGTTAAGACTAGTGTATACATAAAAACTACTACAATTAATATTAATTCTAAAAATAATACATTATTTTCTATGTGTGACGTTCGCTCACCTGTAGGTGTTGAGAAATATATGCTTATTCTTATCGTCTAAGAATTAATTCAATGTTTCTGATTTCTAGGTTGTGGGTAAATAATGTGTTGTGTTTTAAATGCACACTATATTCAGACATTACAAGACTAAAATGTTATAAATATTCAAAATAAGTAAATGTAAATTAATGTATGGTATTAAGTACGTTGTTATGAAGTCCTTCGTATTTCATCAAAAACTATTATTTTTTAAATCATTAAATAACGTTTTAGTCATATGAGTTTTTAGGTCTATGGAAAGTTAACTAGTTAAGTAGATAATCGGTTAACAAACATGTTAAGTAAGATCGATTGAGAGTATCTAAAATGATACTTAAAATTGAATATGCTTGACGATGCCGTAACTGGTTAAAAATAAAAAGACATTTTTGAATCGATATTTGCCTTCAAAAAATCTAAATCTGCGAAAATGATAAGATCATTTTGTATGTTAAAAACTAAGTGTTATATCATTTAAAGTTTTATGTTAAGAAAGCCTTTTAATGACAAATCGAAAGTAATTCAATTTTTTTCCTTGTAATGTATTTATAATAATTAGCCCGATAACTTTATATCTACATTTAAAATGGACGTTTTAATTTATTTAGTAATAAAATATTTATGAATTGTAAAAATGGGTCATAGCGGCACATAAATGTATTAAGGTGTACCTTTTTGTTTGTTGTCTCTCTGCGTACTCGACTAATTGAATTGTGCACAAACTTATATAAACACGTCGATCCGTAATTACCATACTGTAATAGTAATTTAACCGTAAGATGTAATACGATACTATCGCAGATAATAATTACAAGAATTCTTTTATTTTCTAAAACGAATTAAAAAATATTTAAGTTTAAATGAAAAAATTGAAATAACGGCGAGGATTCATTTAGTTATTACATATTTATTAACAACTTCATGGTCCAAAACACGCAATCAACCCGTTCCGCGGTGCCGGCGATAGGTGCGCCCTCTAATTGGACGCGTTTCAGAAACTCCTAACTGCGTGTGAACGCACGGGGTCCGCGCCGCGAGCTCCCGCCGGCCGACAGCGAATTTAACTTCCGACGACTTTAAGAGTTTTGACGCTTTTCCGCAATCCCCGCGTTAAGCGATGTTGCCGAGTTTAATTAGCCTTTGTTCGAGCGTACGGCGCGAGGTTGTATCGGGTCGTCGCACGCGGCGCTGCAGTCGCGCCGCCGATGACCCGGTTGATAAGTATTATTTATTTGTTACCTGTAAAGGTTTTATTATTTAAGTTGCTCGGCCTGTTTGTTTTCGTTTCTACGTGAAGGGTAGGCTAGACAACCTTCGAATGGAATGGTTTACAAGATTAGACCATAATTCGAATAGAACAAATTACGATATTTACCTCTAGCGGATTTTTGGCTAGCTGTGTCATAGGTATGGTAAACGCCCGGGACAACCTGAGGAATAAGTTAGTTTGTGAGGGATCTCACCCTTCCGACGTCTCGTCCCAGGTGACCAGACGCTCGAGCCGCAATCGCCTATTGGCAATCTTTTTAATTGTTTATTGTTGTGTTTTGTATATTTCACTCCTGAAAATTGATAATAATATATACGAGTATATCAATCCAGCACCGGCCGGCGTTTTTTGGTTTTAACTCGTTCGCGTGTGAGCAAAGTACCTCCAATGACAGCCAGCCAACGAGTCTGTATGACGTTTCGCGCAACTCCCTCCCGTCTCCGCGTCTGTCAGCTATTTTAGACATTGGGACACAAACTGTAGTATTAAAGGGGGGAAAATATCGTAAACGGTCCTTATAATGATTTCTTGCTATCAACACGAAGCTCATATTTGAGAGAGGCTCCACAAGCGGATCACGTGGCCGGTGGCAATTTTTCACGGCGGACGGGGCGCGGCGGCCGGCGGCCGAGGCGCGGCCAGATTTACAGCCACTTTAACTTTGAATAACACAAAAGCCTTTCAATTAAGGCCGAGCCGAATGTTCGACGGAGAGGACATATAGATGTTTACACGGCCTCCGATGTACAGAGTGATGTTAATGAGCTCGGAATACCACGGGAGTAAATACTCTTAGTGATAAATATGAGTGGTAATAGTCAGGGGGATGGATTTAGGCGGAGTTTTTGACTGGCGCAGAACGCGGCTTCAACTGCGCGGACACATAATAATTCTTCACCTATAATGTAACGGTCGTTAGAAGACTTTGCCTTTTTATTTAATATTTATATAACCTTTGTATTTTATTGTCTCTTTCATTATATAAAAATTTTTCTATTAATTTTTTTATATTAAACGTAGAGTATATAAAAAATATACGAAAGTAAATCTATTCCGTATGTATTGCATGAGAGAAAAATTTTGTCTATATCAGATTAGTAGCTTTCACACGATAGTTACACAACAGTCGATCAGATAGGAAAGGAAATAAATAGAATAACCGCTCTTTGTCATCCAAGATAATCGTTCAGTGTCTGTATTCATTTTCAAGTCTATGGTAGTCGTTGCCGAATTAACATCGTATGGAAGTGCGAGTGCGGACTTGTAATCACTTTTTGTAAGCGGTAATTATTTGGGCCCGTGTTTAATTTTTATCGTGTAGGTACCTTAACCATTTAGTCTTCGCGTCTACTTTTAACACGCGCATTTTATTTATAAATTATCCGCACTTGCTTTTATAATGTGCAATATTGATTTAGTAATTGCAATTAGTAAATGCACTCGTTTGACACTGTCTACAGTACTTTCATACTATTACTCACTTTTTATGTGTACGGTGATTGTTTAGTACCTGCATTTGTTTTTTCCGAACACTATGTTCACGGTAGAAGCATAATTTTATTATGATCATTTTAGACTGTATTTACTTAAATACGGCATAAGTCCGAACAAAAGGCGTGAATTACTTTAAGAAATGGAATTAAATTTGGCACAATGCTTTCTGGAGGGATTATTTGAGGTCAGCATTGAGTTCTCGGTTCGGAATACCTTGTGTGAAATAAATAAATTGAAAGTGCTGTAGTTATATATTTTTGGAGTTTACTTTTTAAAGAATCGATTTTTATATTATAGCCAGCGGTACACGATTTAATTGGGGCGCGAAATCGAGTGTTAACAAAAAGTGAAGTTGTTATGTTGTTCCTCTGCGCTACGTATTCGCGCATTATGCTTCTGCATATGTATTTTTCTTCTATCGCTGACTTATGAACATTTTATTTTTAACACAGATAAGTTGAGCTTTTGATGTATATAGTTAACTTTATTACCATTATTACTAAATATTTAATCTGGAGTTGAAAAAAAAAAATGTAATGTGTCATGTATTATATTAAATCAATGCAAATAATTTTTAATAAAAATATACACAGGCTTTCAATATTATAAGAGATGCGTTTATTTATCTCATTTCTTTTTTATATATTGTATATTTCAGGAACTTGTTCATTGAGAGTTACATCCAGTCGCGGGTCGGAGCTGGCGTGTACCTTTTGATATGGTTCAGTACCTTTTTTTTTTATAACACGAAAAGCTTATCAAAAGTCAGCTAATACAATTTATTTCTCGTCATGCAAATCGGGAATGATGGACGCGGAGCGAACTCGCTCACGAAATTCTTGGTAAAACGATTATTGTAACATGTGAAATATTAAGTGGATTTTCTCCATAATTAGTAAATAACTAAGTTGAATTATAGGGCACGGCTAGCGTGAAAGGTCAGGCGCGTTACTGTAAGCGACGCGCGAACGCCGGGCGCGCTCGCTCTATTATTAAAATTACGAGGAGAAAGTGTACCAATCGATGGAACATTTTATAGCGAATAATCAAATGACATGTTAAAGGCAAGAGTTTTCAGAAAAATATAAAAAAATGTAGTCCGCATTACGTTGTAGAACGACTGTAATTATTTTTGTTATTTAAATATGTATTTTCATTATAAGATAATATTTAAGGATATTCACACAATACCTACTGATATTTTTTATCAATATTGATATTAATCTTATTTAGTATTTTTTTTATATGTATTCAATATTACGAAAATAAATCTTTGGAGAGCGATCGTCGAATATAATTCGAAATCGGTATTGATTCCGTCTTCAAAGTTCTTTGACTGTTGGAAAACAAAACTTGATTTTTATCTTCAGTATATTTTAAGAATCTTTTATACAAATAAATAAGTAGACATTTTTTTTCTGCATAATTTTATTTGAAGTTTAAAATTCCTATTTTACTATTAATTCATTTTTTTATCAATAGTATAAAACATTATCATATTTTATAATTAATGTGCATACTAGGCAATGACATGACATGTAAATTGTTTTAACAATTTAGTATAATAAAAGGTATATCTTTTTTTAACACGCTTTTATGAGCTTAATTTTCATCAATTTCCAGATGTCTGAATAATTTGAAACTTTCCATACGTATCAAGGACCAATTACCAATTTTTTACAATCAATCGAACTAAAAAGTGAAAAAATAAATATAGTTTAAAAAAAAAAAACAAAAAAACACGCTTTTAAAGCACATCAAACTAAAAATTTAAAAGTAATTCTTAATATGAGCTGAAAAAAATAATGAACAATGACAAAAAATACTAGGTATTATCTTGGAAAAAGAGTGGGTTGCTCTATATACGAAAAATGTGGTACAAAGCGCCCCATGTTTTTTCCACAATAATACTAGTATTTTTCGTCATCGTTCATAATTTTTTTGGCTCACAGTAAGAATTATTTTTTACTTTTTATTTTGATGTGCTTTAAAAGCGTGTTTTTCAGTTTTTTTAAATAACTATGATTGTAGTTTGTTTGCGCGTAATACCTACTGTGTTTTCGTGTGCACAAAATTTACGCTATTTCATTAACGAATCCAATAATAGACTTACAAGAATTTCGGACACGTTAAAATAATGAACATTTTTTGAGTGTTATCAGTTTGATATTTTTTTGATATTATGTCATAGATTAATATAATAGGTTTATTAATTCCATAGATAAACCTGATTCCATAGATACCTGTTTGTGCGTCTCGATAGCGGACTAAAAGAAAACTGAAATTACGAACATCCTGTATAGTGATCGTTTCACAATTTCGAATCCTGAATCCTTGCTCAAACGACCCGTACCGTCTACGCCTGCGCCCGTGCGAATGAAGCGACCGCCTTAATTAGTGCGAAGTCAGCGAATTTCAAAGGCGAACGCGATCGCAGGTGGATTGAAAAATTACCGGAATTATACTGGAAGCTTTCATCCGGTGTAAGGGAGGGCCGTCTCATCAAAGGAGGAGGACGCGAGTGTGATGCGTTTTAATGTTCAGAAGACGTTGCTAATTCTAATTAGGGTTAGGTGGTGTCACACCTGAGCGTATCAGTTTGTCCACTTAACGGGAGTGAGATAGATGTTGATGTGTTATTTATTAATATAACATTATTCAGACCGGTTTGACGGTTTGAAAAATGTCCCATTTTAATGCATAATTATTTTTTCTTTTCCTTCTATTCGCGTTCCCAAAGATGAAATTTCATTAGACTTAAAATTAATATGTAAATAATAAGTAACTCTATTTTTGCAAAGATTGATCATTTATGAACGTATTCTCAGTTGTAAAATTTTAAGTAATGGGAATAAATTTTCAATTGAAATTTTTCAACCAATCCGTCGATAAATCACTTTAAAGGACTAATATTGCATCAAACTCGGCTTATTAGCTCGAGTAATATCTTTATTTCTAAGATATAAGACAACTTAGCCGATTGATTAAGATTTGTGATAGCGTATCAAATTCAGTTCATTTCATCGGTTAATTTGTTGTTCATAAAATCATTTTTTTTCATTTTCTTGTAATAACTAAATACTTCATGAAAAAGCAAAATATCTAATTTGAAACGATGTCTTATCTATCATTCAATTGATTCTAGTTCAAAAATATTTATAGGGAACGGCATTGTAAAGTTTAGCCTAGAAACTAACACATACTTGATATACATGAATTTTTTTATTAATTTTACGCGCTTTTTAAAGCCATGTTTAAAATGAAATGGAAACATAGAATGTTGTAAACAATTAAAAATATATATATATTTATTATCCGTCCCCGTCCTTTTCAAAAAGTGACTATCCACTCAGCTTTCTCAGCACTAGTTTCATATTGAATACACATTAAATTTAACGCTGAAATAGCTGAATATATTAAGTTGGCATCTGAAAAACCTGCACTTTTAAAAATTGCAGTCTCAATAAGTTACGAACGAGAGACACATTGAACCTAATATGTTTCACGTGGGCAGCATTAGCTGTATTAAAATTTCACTTGCTTACAACAGTCATATATTGATTTACTCTATAATAGACGTTTAATAGTTAGTTTAAGGACTAAAATTAAGTCATATCAGCATGAACATACTAGAATTTAGATGTCTAAGAATAGAATTCTCCGTTACAGTACTCACATAGTCGTGACCGGCATTATCCTCGTTCCTAGGCTGGGCGAGTGATGACGTCATTATTACACGTATAAATATATAGAGTTCAATCTGCTTCTCGCAATAGATAAATGGAAAATATATGTTCCCCATAATATGCGTAATGACAATTTTTTTCCTGATATGCATCCAAGGTTGTGCAAATTCCTAATTTATCGCTAAATACACTGCAAAAATGGTTCCTAATATAAAATACTCGCTTATAAACATTATCATGCGAGTAAAATATTGTTGCAAAGACTGTGTAATGTTTCGTGTAACTGTTGAAACAAAATTTAATTGCAATGAGTATATAAAATGAAGCAAAACTGGTCAGTGTTCCATACAGAGTATGGAATTAAAACTTTAAATCGACGAATTTTTAGTATTACCCATTTTGGGGAATTTAGTGGTCAATTCTGTGGAACCTATGAAGAGCCACACGGGTGGGTCCGACCGACCCACACCTGTACAGGCATCGCCACATGCATAGCGTCCATATATTATCGCACTATACCCATAATAAATTTGCATTATCTATGAATGTTTATATTACCTTTAGAGCGTTTTATTACTTGGAAGTATAAATGACTTTCAACGTGTGAGACGTAAATATGAAGTTAGCAATCAAAAGTGCATTAAAAAGCTATTTATGCATAAATCTAGAGCTTCAAGAAAAGTGAAAGGTTTTCTTTTTCAATACATCTTTATTCTATTACAAAATGAAAGATAAGATTACCATATTATGACATTTATAACGCTTTGATAAATCGTTGAATGCGTTAATCGAATGCGTCGTTGATCATTAGTAGCAGACGAAAATATTTAATATCCTTCATGCGCATAAGCTTCGATTTAATATATGGGCATTCTATACACTAACGACTTCCATTAAGTTTCCAAAAAATATCTACGAATCAAAGAGATTTAATTTTAGTATTGCCCTTAAACGGACAATGCGAACAAAATCGTAATCTACCACTAGTTAATTTTAGGCAACACGTCGCTTAAATAGTGCGATATTAATTAAAACTAAACTGGCAAAAGTTGATAAAGCGCGATATCGAAATTTTCATATAAAAAGATTGCCAACGTACACCCTATAACTGTATAGTTTAAATCTCTTTAGTAGATCATAGTGACTAATCCCGCGTAGATCCGTTTTAAAGCGCACGCGATACTTGTGCGCCAAACGGCTAGAATCTTTACTACGATTATACGAAACTGTAATAATAGCTACAGTAATAAACAAATGATTTGTTGAAAATCACGTTGTTCATCTTGACGTGACGTGAAGGCAAGCTCCTCGGAGTACTGTTCAAGTAAATAGCGATTAAACTTTTATGAACTCGTTGCAGAGTTGCTATGTCATAGACCAAAGTGTGGATAATAGAACAAAATAACTGTGACCAAGTTAACGGTTAAATGTAGATATTATTTGCCTTTGTCTGAAATCCTCCATAGTCTTACGGTTTAAAAGTAGGCCGAATCGGCTCACTCGATGAAAATAGCGTTATAAAAATTATAGTGAATTTTAGCGCGTATTTTAAGCTATTTAATATCGTTACGATATATCTCTATTAGAGTTCGTCGATTGGAAAAGACGGAAAATTGAATGCTAAGGAAAGCAGAAAGTGTATGTTCAATTATACTGCGATAGAAAATCGCACTACGGTACCAATATAATACTTTTATCTGATTTTGATAACTGAAATATTCTAACCATTCGAAATTCCAGAAATAATGTAATGACTAGGTCCATAAATTTCTAGAAAAACTTGCGGAGTCTCTAGTATTTATTTTTTTTAAGAGGAGGTTATTCTGCAATTTTATTATTATCTCTGTCAGCGTAGTTCGCCACATTGTTGTGCATGTACCGCAATTGTTTTAGCATAAGTGTATGAACTTTTTAATCGACAGAGAAATGCTAGCGTCTTGCATTTTTGTAAGTCAAATAAAAACGATTGAATACTTCATGAATTTAATGTAGAACACTACACTGAAATTTATTTTATTTTTATAATACAAAATTTGTAATTTTCAACCTAAAAACTAAAAAAATATTTTAATTGTTATTAAAATTTGCTGTATATTGGTAACCAAATATTATGTAATATACAAATATTATGCTAAATAGTTTCCGTTTCATGGTTCTCATGACTAAAAAATAAAAATTTAAGTCGTATTGTCGTGTCAATGTCAAATACGACCGATTTAAAATTAAATACCATTGGGTGTCTTTATATGTCACATTCAAATTCAGATGTCAGATCGAAAATGTCTAGGTAACATTTTTTCTGTACGTGATGGCAAAGGCATTGAACTCCTCAGTCTACTGTACGTATGACGTCATCATCAGAAAACCTTGAACGATTATTAAGAGAGAACTTTCGCTTAGAAAACAAAAAGAAAATAAAATTATTTGCAAAAACAGTTTAATTAAAGAAAAGCAATAGGGATTGTATTTTTGGGAGTAATAAATTGGTAGAACCGTAAAATCGCTAAAACACGATCGAAGTATTTATTAAAGAAGAGACAATGAGGTTGGTCAATGTGGCTCGATTGCTTTTCAATGACCTCATAAAATGATAATGATAATTAGAAGAATTTTATGTCTTGCGTGCAAAATATAAATATGTTATGTAAATCAAAACATTGGTCAACAAATTCAAAATAAGTTCCTGTTCTTCAATTACTTATTTCATCTCCATTTATTTTATGTACAACTCCGGCGTTCATCTGTATATACAATAATGTACGTACGGACACAGTCTTGTGAATGTTATTTGTTATTGTATTATTAGGTATTATTTTATTTCCTATACTGAAACCAAGTCCCCGGTGATCCTCTGGCCTACTATCTGCGCACATGTACGAGTTAATTTCAGTAATTCCCAAACTAGTGAACAAATTTGAATATAGTTTTTAAAGTTGTAATTCGTATTTTTCTAGAAAGAAAACATGTATCACGTACAGCCATAGCACTCACTGGAGTTCATCAGTAACGGTGTTAGTGATCTCGAGTTGGCTGAAAACTATAAAGAAGTTAAATTCTAATTTCCTGTTCACTTTTTTTGACGTGACAACGTCTTAAATTAGGTTGCGGCTGGGAGTCACTTATGAAAAAGGTGTAACGCTCGGTAACGTAACGATGAGTCACCGAACGAGAGAGAGGCCCGCCGAATGCCTTGCGTCTCTCTCCCACTCAACTATGATCGGTCTGCCGCGCGCGCAGCACTAGAGAATTAGTGCATAGCTTGCAAATGTATTGCAAGTTATTGTATGTATATTTGTATATAAATACGTATGTATGTGTAAAGGTAAAAATAAAATTTTGTTAATATGAAATTCAGTGCGAGATTCTTTGTATAAATTAATGTTTTAAATATAATTCTTTGTATAAATAAATGTTTTAAATTGTTACTATTATTTCATCCTTCTTCCTACTATACGAATGAATATTCACATTAAAATGATTTTACCATTCAAAGTCGTTGTCACGTAAAACTTTCGCCCGTATACCGACTTTACAGGCAACCAAATTTTTTTTTTGCTTATTTGACTTGTAGGATTACGCATACCCAATAGGTTCATAAATGTAATTCCGGTTTAGACGAAGAAGAGACAATTTGAAAACGATATTTCATGCGAACCTGTAACGCGGTGACAAAAAAGGGCTGAATGTTAACTTTATCGAATTGATAGCAAGTTGTAAAATTTTTTTTGGCGTTTTTTACACATGGGAAAGTACATATATTCAAAAATATATGTTTGTAGTATAGTATAAGGTAAGTATAATTAAAAATATATGTTGTACGTGAAAACGTACGTTTTTAGTAATATACTAGTGTAGATAAATAGAAATCTTCGTTCGGTCACCGCTAGCAACGTTTGATTAATAAGACATTGATGCGTGTTCGTGAAGATCGACAAACAACGAAAGCCACGGTATAGCGTAAGCATTTTTGGTTTTGATTACGCCTTCCATAAAACACGATAACTTTTGAGGCGGATCGTAACGATGTTTTTCGTTTGCGGTACATAAATTTCCTATCGGCCTTAGAAGTGTCGCCGCACCGGCATGACAAATGGGCCGATCTGTAAGTATACTATGTAAAAGGGTTTCTTTTGCACGACAGACCGTTTCGCTTGTTCGCGACTGTAGTGGCAGTCGGACGAAGAAAATAGAGAATGTGAAATATTTCTCTAGGGTACGAAACTCACATGAATGATCATGAAGTAAAAGTAATGTTACGAATAAATTATTATATCAATATGAATATTGAGAGCGCAATACTGGTGAGTTCAAGTAAACAAGACCATTTATTTATTCATGTTTACGAGTGTATACGCCGGAGCTGGTCTCGAAATAGAATTTTATCCCTGCGCCGTGAATGTAACGCAAGGACATAAATTAAAAGGGTCGCCAGAGTCGGAAAACATAAATAAATCGCGCGGGTATCGAACCTAGGATCTTTGACATCCAAGTCTGTCCGTATTTAGAGCTAAGCCCTGAAGGAGCTCTGTGCACTCGCTAAAAGTTTTGTAAATGCTTTTGGAATCTACTTAATGAGTATTTGTATAGTTGTACAAATTGACAGGTTCATGCGATCACACAAAATTATGTATTTGTATAGTTGTACAAATTCCTAGGTTTATGCGATCACACAAAATTATGTTCAACTGATTTCATATTAAATCTTATAGAAGTATCAAGGCAATGACGAGTACCAAGAATGGGTATGTTTAGGTATATGGTAGTTATCATCACTTAGGTTAAAGGTTGTCTTACAAGATCCTGCATCGTCACCGATCACTTAAGAACTCATGTCTAGTAATGCAGATTTGGAAATGTACCTATTACACAAAGGCTAAGTATTGATCACTGCGGTGGGTGATTTTATAGTTGGGAGAAACGTCTGTGACTATGCTATATTTTCTAAATATCTGCTGTGTTTCTAAATATTTTTTATAAATCTGATCTTAGGATGGTTATTCGACCATCGAACGGTGGTCAGAAGATTTCACTTCTTATTGTCACATTCATATCGCATTTTGCGTCGGTAAAGTAAAAAATCTGCAGGATAGTAACTTAATATATAACGAGAAATAAATTTACAAAACGTTACTGTTCTGTTATTACGTGTTTTTTTATTGTCATATATATATATATATGACAATAAAAAAACATATGCTTGTATACATATGTACTAAACAATAAAAAAATGTATTTCAAAATTCATAACCTAATTATTTCTAAATATATAATTTATTTTTAAATACATGGCACAAATTTTTCTAGTTTAAAATTTGTGTCCGCACTTTGCAAGTTAAAGCCGTTTATACTAGCAAACAATTTTCTAATGTGTAGAAAATTACAGTAATTGCATAATTATTGTGAGGCGCGTAATCGAGGACACAAGTAAGGTCGTACAAACTATTGACAATGCATGTACAAGTTCTATCGGCGTGCGCGCAGGTGACAAACACGACGACGTGTTTTGACCTCTCACCTACTTCACGACATTGAAGATTATTCAAGTTTTGCTACTTCAACAAAATACGTTTATTACACAAAATATTACAAGAATCACTGTTAAACCGGTTAGAATTTCAAAATTACTTAACCATAGATAAAGTATTATGTCGAAAAAAGGACCGCCAAAATGGGGTGTCAGATTTTACGTCAGCTAAATGGATGTAAAAAGGTATGGGCAGAAAATGTTTGTTTAGTTCCCTCGCGGGAAATCTGAAGCTGGCCGGTATGAAAAGGCCCGTCAGTTTGTCTGAGAGCTGAAATTTCGCCTGATTGCTTTAGTAATTTTAGCTGGATTGATTTATGCCTCGGAAAGGAAAGTACCAAAAGAAAAGGATGTCTGATTTACGGACTAAATAAAAAAGCTTAACTCATAATTTATAAATTAAGTTTTTTCTACAGTACCGAATTATTAGGGAACCGTTGGTAGGTACATCTCTTAGAAATTTTAGAAAAAATTAAACGTTTGCAATTAATGCGAGACGGATTTTATAAAGAGAGTATACATGGAAAAGTAGTATATTTAACGCAGCACACCACCAGTCGTCCAGGCGGAGTCGAGCGCGAACGGTAGTCAGAAACAAACAAGAACGACATCTTTTCAGTTCAAGGGTTATTTAGCTCGTTTAATCTGTGAGATAATTTAAATATTTATAGATCTACCGCAGCGCGCAAGCGATCATTCGCGACGTCCTCGATACATACGGCACAATGAAGTGCGTGCCCACGAGCAGCTAACCGGTGCAACGCGCATTATTCATTAACTAGTAATAGACACCCGGACGAGCGCGCAGTCGCGCCGCCGGCGGCGGGTCGGGCCGTAGGCGTCTGTCACGGGTTAAATGTACCGGCCCGCCCCCCAGAAAACGGTCCCGCTGGCGGCGCAGTTATGCAGGAAAGGGGAAATGCGCTGCTCGGTTAGCTAAATTGAATCGCTGGAAACAAGCGATCGTGCAGCGACAGCGGCGCCGGCGCCGGAGCCGCGCCGCATTCAACTCCGGACGATTTGCGCTGAAAATACTAAGAAGTTGCCTGGAACCGTTCGCCGCGCACATAGTCTAAGCTCGGAAAGTTTTATCGAGCTTCTCTTCGAAGTGCCGTAACGATAATATCGCCAACGTTGCGTCCCCGCGCTAACGTCCTTAGAAATTAGAGATGTTGAAATAATTTGAAAATGTAGGTGCGTACATGTTGTAATAGTGCGTTTTTATATTTTTTATGAGTATTAAGAACATTATAATGTCTAATAATATGTAAATGAAATAACTAGGCATTTACTAATTTTTCTGTGTGTAGTAGATACTATATATGAATTTTCATTTATTTACTGCATATATTCGATAGTTTCTGAAGTCTATAAAAATATTTGTATGTAACGATCCGTTCTCATTTCAAAAACAATGAATTAAGTTACTCAGTTAGATGAAGAAAGTATGACCGAGATTTTTAAAGAATCTTTAACGAATATATGCAAACTTATGCAGCTTTGAAACGAATGAATGAAAGTAGATTGATATAATAAATTTATAAAGCTAATGGTTGTGATAGAGAGGTAGCTCTAGGAAATCGCATGCAGACCAAATTGGTGGCAAATAAAAAAGGGCTATATTTTAAACACCTGAAACCGACGAGATTGTATAGCACGATCGATGGATGTCAACGAAACAAGAGAATATGCAAACATCGTACCATTACCATGCGGAAGCTTGTAGTCTCTGCCTAGCGTTCTGGGAAATAGGCGTGAATTTATAATAATAATAATATAGATAGTTTTTGTTGGAGGTATATATTATACTACTAGAAACACAAAATTTCGTCATTACGAAGAGAATTTTTATACTATTACAAGATTATTAAGTATGTTGTGACAACTTGTAAAGTTTTTCTTTTATTTACGTGGTCATCAAAGAGGAAACAAAACTAATTTGACGCAAAATTTGTCCTATTACATTCCATACGAAAAATACATCTAAAATCTATTTTATATTCATTATATTTCAATCTTTACTAAAAGCTAAGTGTTTTAATGCTCTTCATTGGGTATTCATTGTTGTACGTGTATTATTTACTCATTCTAGAACTCTTCTTAGCGTTAACGCGTAAGCGCCCGTTACGGCCACCGGCAGTAATGCTCGACAGCTCGCTCACAGACGCTTTAATTGCTAAGTGCGAAACGACTTTCGTTATTAACGGGGCAATTCTCATGCTCCGTGAGAGGCTCCCACGGGCCGTGGAGGTGGCGCGGCCCGATGAGGCGCAGTTTTTAGCGATAACTCGTTCGCGTTTTGCAAACTCCTGCGCAGCCAGCAGGTTGCCATAATCATTGTTCGTTAAACGCAACACGCCGTTGCGAAAAACGAAATCTCGTTCTCAGGGTGCGGCTCAAACTTTCGCGTCTGCTTTAAGATTTAACATCCGTTTCTGAGGCGAGATATCTCCCGGACGTACTTAGACGCGTGTAGAAAATACTCTTGAAGACAAACGCCGGTCTGGCAGTTGACAACGTATATATGAGCATCGTCGTACACCCGTCGAACCGTCGAACCATCGAGCTCTAAATAGAGCCCGAGCGACGACGGCTATGCAATATTGGTCTAATGCAATGCAAGACCTTTGCAGGCGACTGCACTTGTTTGGCGTGAATGGGTCATTTTGTGCGGTGCGCGTATTCTGTCCCTCTTTATCTAGTGAATGCACGACAACAGTCGTTTCTCTATCTATACATATTGGGAAGAGCTTACATTTTAATTAATTCCTTTCATTAGTTTTTGTATGTAATCGATATAAACCATTCGCAAGTGTCGCTTTTTATTTATTACTCTTTCGTCAACAAATTTCAAATTCGGAAAACACGTCGTAAGAAGCGATTCATGGCAACACTTACTGTGGAAATTTGAAATCGAAAGATAATTCAGCGATTGTACAATGTATGAATCTAATAAATAAATTTGTGATTTTCTAAAATATAACAAAAAAATATATCTGTACCTACATAGAAATTGCGACAAATACACTCTGATATCACGGTCGCCAAATACCTAGAATTTGCCGCCGGGTAGTGAACGAGTTGAATACTTTATATAGGCGTGTATAATAATGATAATACGAAAACAAACTTATCTAGCTGGAATTATAGCTGCAATAAAAAATTGAATTTCTGAGACGCGCTAAACAAACGCTCGTCTAACTATTGTAACCTACAAATCAATCAACTGACTATTTAAATTAAACAAAATTTGGTTTTGCTTTTGTTCTTTACTGCAATAGATCTATACTAGGAATTGTAATAAATAGTAAAAAAACATATAAAAGGGAAAAAGCATTTCCGTTGTAAACGAATACATGCCCATGTTGAATATATGTATTCAATAAACATCATGGAAAATCAGAATATTTGAGCGGCGATGATATTCTTCCAATAAAACAAACATGTGTGGAACTCGAGGATATTTATAGCGGTATTCTCGGCATTTACCTACCCGTATTGTCATTCAGCGTACGTAGCCACTGCACACGCGGGCGTCTCGTGCGATATTTGCAGGAATGCCTGCCGCCATAGACCTTAGCAATTCCAGATATGCCGAAAATACCTAATTTAATGGACTTGTGTGTTATTTATTTTCATCCATTTACATGCGATGTACGATGAGGATTTTATACAGTAAGACGTAAAGAAAAAGGAATGTGGTTATTATTGATAGAATGCAAATTTTGAACAGTAATAAAAATGTGTTTCACTGATGATTAACTTCGAATGTTTTGACTGTTCAAACATTAGAAGTGTAAGAAAACATATCTGTGCGGTTATGACAGCGTGCTGGAAATCACATTTCAATGGCTTGATCGAATTGCGATATTAGATTTTAATAATAGTTTGATTTTTTAATTTAACAGGCGTAGTTAAAGACACAAATATATATTTATTACGGCAATAAATATTCGTTTTTAATGTCTCTAAGGGTTTGGTTCTTAAAAGATTTAGTGAGATTGATAATTTAATGTCGCTTTTGAGCGCGACGTGGGCGCTCAATCTCCATCGCCAGCGATGACTTCACCTTCGACGCGACCGTACGAGAATAATATGAGCGACAAACGCCCTGCGATTACGATTATCTAAAACAACATTATTGAGGAAAACACAACAACTGTGACGCGCATTTTGTACCTGTAGCGGCGAACGGCTCAACATGCATTACATGACGGTGCAAAACGCCGTTTCTGACGGATTAATGAAATTGGCCATTGCGCATCGTTATTTACTCTACGGTACTGAATTGAATTTGACTTTCATATGCTTCATATCGTAATTGTGATGCTTGACTCGTTTCAAATAATAGACGCAAACGGAGCAATGATAAACTAAAAAATTAATAAAAAAATAAATAAACCGACTTCAAAACAAAACCTATTCCAAAACAATTAATATGCACTAAAAAGTAAAAAATGACTGCGTATTCTTCTACAACTTAATAATCAACTTACTTTTTCTACTCATCTATATGTAGGTACGATCTATGTGTTTACCACTCAAGAAGGTAGGTAGGTACCTATCCACTTCAAATTTAACTCAACACATACCAATGAATAACAAACAATGATCAAAATATTTTTTAGAGATCTCCTAAGTAAAATAAAATGAAAAATATTAGACTACTTAAAAGTCAACCAAATAATTCGATAATATAATGTATTTACAATTATTGTCATTTTTGGCGTCAGTGTCGGTGTGAAACACTACAATATACTTAGCAATAGAAACTCTGCGCGTAAATAATAAAAGCAATTTTTCTCTGTTTTTAGGTTTTTCTATTAGTTGGAATATGAATTCCGTAAAAACCACTAAACAATTCAAAATATAGTTTCTTAGAAATATGAGTGGTAAATCGTCTAATAACATCTAATGTTTATTTCATTGCAATCAATTCATTAATACTAAAGGCAGAGCAGGCCGCCGCGCCGCGGTGTGGTGACTGGTGGCATCGCTAAAGGGAGTGTGCGTCAGTAATGATAAAATAAAGATAAAATAATTCTATAGTATGCCTTTTGGTGTAAGAATACGTGCTTCCTTTGATAAGAATTAAACCGAAGGCGGAATCGGACTGAGAGTGGAACTGGGATCAGGATCTATGTCGAGACCGGGAACGGTATTAAGATCTTAGTTGTGATCGATCGATATAGATCGTTGGGAGAATTCATTGCGGTTCCACACGGGTAGCATCGCGAGCGAAAGCTAATCGTCATGATTCATCGCCACTATTCAACGCGCGCGCGCGTGCGAACATAAAGATTGTTAGAAAACTTACAAGTTCCCTCATAGTTCAAGATGCTATTCCAAAATACGTATCACAATACAGAAGCGGTTAAGGTGTCGATTCTTTACGTGGCAAATTAAGGTAAACATGACGTGTGTCAAGTCGTATAAATAAATTTAAAACTCAAAAAAATTGTCATTCGTCACGCGCATGCCCCCTGCGATACGAGTACAATTTTTTCCTTCTTACGGACACGGAATCGTCATTATACGTGCGGGTTTCGGCCTCGACGCGACGTTCTCTGAACGCTCCGTTTTCACGTCGCGACTCCTTCCGCGTCCCGTCGAACGAGACTGACGAGGGAATTCGAGTCGTTCGAACGTGCACGACGCCTCATTTATTATTCCATTATCTTGGAGGCTTTTAATTCGCCGCGTGGCGTCGGCCGTCCTCGGGCGGTCTCGTGTTCGGATACCGCCTGCGAGTACATCGGATTCATCTTGGCGCGTTTCCTTTCGTTGTTTATTGTTCTGCCTTTTTCGTCCGGGGTCGATGCGATGAATAACGTGAAATAGGATAAAAATACGAAAGTGTCTCGTAATTGTGGACGATGACATAAAATAGATATAATTTGAAGATGGAGTTTCCTTTTCATTGCTTGGAATCGCTTTCATGCTCTCGAGTTCTAGCATTTATTATAGTGTTCCTATAGATAACTGAAATGAAAGACTAAGGTCAACATTACGTTTTCCTATTTGTTACTTGTCATACTAAAATAAATAATAAAGTTGCCATTATTTATTTTAGCATGACAAGTTACAAGTAAGAAAATTCCTATTTGTTATTTCTTACAGAGTACTAAGAAATAACAAATAGGAATTTCCTAGTTCTGATTGTATTCTAAAAAAGATATATGTTTCCCAGGATACAACCGATACATGAAGATGAAAGAACAAAAAAAAAAAGAAATCCCAATATAAAGGAACAACTATGAAGAGCTAGAACAAAGATTATAAATATTTAATAGCGTACAGAGAGTTTTATAAACATCCATCAAAACACGAAAGAAGAACATAGATTTAGTGATACTATTTAATGAAGTTATTACACATGTAATTTAGTTTAGGTGTAACGTATAATATGTAATGTAATAATTATTGAAAGACCGACAAGCTTATGCACGTGAAAATCATTTTGTAGGCAAGAATTAGCCGAATCAATATATAGTACTAAATAGATTTCATTCTGTTGATATATATTGTATACACATTTATTGCACTACAGAGGCATTTCAAATGAGATGTGCATAAGATTGTGATGCATTTCACGTGCGCACCGCCATCGGCTGTCTGTACGGACGTTCAGCTTATTGATTCGCTATACAATGTAGAATCTCCCCTCCCGCCCCGCTCTTTCAGTTTTCAGTACGATTGCCTGCATAGACTAGAACATCCAGGCTGTTCGTCAATACGTGAAAAATAAATCAATTTTTAGTGTATTTCTTTCTTCGAGATTTCTTTCTACTACGTTCTAAAATAAAATTATTAGCACTGTAAAATAAAATGTTACTTACCATGAAATTGTATTGTATTCGTCTATAGCAATTTCGTTTTTTTTTTAGCCAATACATAGAAATTTTATTAAGCCCTAATAAGTTGATATATAGTATTTAAAATACAAAAGGAATAATATTAATGTTTTGAGAGATAAATTGAAATTGAGATACTCCGTGATAAAGGTGTGGATATATCAAAATATAACGTTCAAAAGTGAAATTAAAACTTCGTTTAATTTCGCCGAATTTCAAACATATTCTTAAAATTATTGTGTAATATCTGGAAAATCCTGATAAAATGACAACCAAAATATCATTAAATCTTTAGAAAAAGAAGATTATCATACCATACTACAGTCATGAAAATTTTACCGTTTGTTAAAATTATTTAATAGTTCCTTTTAATTTTATATATTTAAAAATAAAGAAAAACCGATTTATTACTGATTTTAATATGTCTGTTTTTGTCTTTAGCCTGGTAGCAAGTTAGAGTATTCAAGGTCTTTGAAATATTAAGTCATAATTTTATGAAGTTATCGTAAAGAATATGTAAGTATTAACGCCAAGTGTAGACTATAATATAAGGGGTAATTATTTTTAAATTAGTTTGAACAGCTCAGAAACGTGGTCGATTTTAGAATTAATTATGCTTATAGTCTTGACTAAGGACCTCCGTAGAGTAAGTATGAGCGATTTGCATTTCTAAGCTTTCATTCTAAAATTAGAACGGGGCTGGTAAGTTAGAACAGACCGATGATCGTTCTCAAATAGTCCCGGCTACTTTTTAAGATAAAGTCCCCCAGGATTGAGTTTTGTTGGATTTTGAAAATCAATTTGATAACTGACAAAAACACTTTACGTAGCCTTTATCGTTCTAATCAATTAGTTGCGTCCTTTGTCTTGTTTTGATCTTGTCTATCTGTGGAGAATTACCGTGAATTTGGCGTTATTTGATTCAATTCGCGGTGGTAAAACCCAGACGTGTTGATTCATTACATAAAAATGAGTCTTTAAACATAAAAAAGATTATTCCATTAAATAAAGGTAAATTTTATTCGTCAATCAGGTTCTACCTTTGTTAATCATGAATAGAAGCAATTAAATATACGTACATTTAGAACTAATTCCATATGATGTAATTATGACATTTTTAGGAATGTATGAGTGTATTACGTATAAGCGAACATGTGTTTGATTTGTGTTAGAAAATGTTTGTTATTTATCTGCATATAGGTATGTGATGAAAACAATTTTTTTTTTCAGACGTAATTTTAAAACTGTTGAATGTATTGGTGTAGGACTTGACCAAACGACGCAAAATCGTTTGTAAATGGTTTTATACTCTTTATTATTTTGAATCTCACACATCTTTCTTATATATTTTCATAGATTATAACGCGTAGTGAAGCGTATATCCATTAATGAAATTTATTTCAAAATCGTTATACAAGCTCGCGACAAGTTTAAATATTGAAAGAAGAAAAAGAAAGGCTGTATTTTAATTATAGATTCACGCCCATTCTCCCAAAGGTTAGGCAGAAACCACAGATGTTCACATTGTGAGAATTTTGATATCTTTCTTGCTTTACTGACATACATCAATACTTACATGCCATATCATCGGTTTTGAGTGTTTAAAGTTTGGTCCATTTTCCGCCATCAATATGATTTGCACAAAATGTCTTATGATTTGCACAAAATGTCTTTCATTCTAAAGAAAATTTTGTAATGTTAAATCAAATGATTACTTAAGTTGACTTGTTACGCATATAAAAGTTTTGTTATTTGAATGTTGTCAATGATTTATGTTTAAAAATTGCTACCTAACAAGGATGCTTTCTCTGTAAGCGTATTAGATTTGGACTTAATTTTCAGGTAATTTGGCTTTCATATATTGATGAAGTAATAGAAAAATTATTAAATTGTAAATAGATTAGTATTATTCGCAAAGCGATAGCATTAACGATTTTTCATTGAATTTGGCTCTCAAATACCTCGGAAGGTAAACAAAGAAACGGCTTAGAACCAGTTCATTGTTCGTCTGTCTGACCTTTAAAAACCCTTAATGTCAGGAATGTGATTGTCGGAATCTTAGCGAAGGGAGAAGAAAAAGCCGTGTAAAAAGCAACAATGGTTTGTTCTGCACGCGAATTTACCTTGTATTTGGACAGTTTTTAATTTTTGCGGGTTATCAACTACTATACTGTTATTGCTAAAAAAATCTACACGCTCATATTTAAGCAGGAGCAGTTGTTTTTGTATTTGTAAGTATAAATTCATCAAATTAGAAAGTTTTCGTTAAATGTTGTGTTCTTTTATTTATAAAAAAATCTATTATAATAGCTAAAGTTCCGAACAAAAAATAAAAGGATGAAACGTAAACAACATCATTCACTTCGCTTATATATTTTTTTTTATTTCGATATCGCAAAAAAGATATATAAAACAATGACATGACAAAATTTTTTTAATGCTATTTAAAATGTTAACTATTATTCTGCAAAAAATAATCTGCATCATTTCCAGCAATTGCGAGTCAGGAATAAATTTAAATTTAAGCTATTACCTACTACAGTTCAAAATACACAAGTGCTATTTATCCTTTAATCGAGGAGTTGTTAAATTATGGAAAATATTTTTTTTTTCCATTTGAAAAAAAAGCAATAATAAACGAATAAATGCTCCAAGAACTTGAACAATTTCTTGAGTTGTAATCATTTGTAGAGTTCGAAGAATGAATTGGATTGACGAGACAGATAAAAATCCCATAATATGTATGGCGATATTTAATAGTGTGCCAAAATAAACGAATAAGTTTCACAGAGACTCGGCAGAGGGCGCCACTCGCGCCGATAGTGCGGCCCGCGCCTCGGCCGCGCGGCAGCGGGGCCCAGCCCGTCGCGGCTTGAATAATGACGTCGGCCGACGTTTAATTTCGGATACAAAGGCCTGCTTATGCCGTTCGCCCTAATCCATTAGCTCCCGTCCCCGATGATATTGACAGTGGATGTTTTTTTCATTACGCCCCTTTTTTTTTTTAAACTGAGCCGCCCATCCCGAGCTTCATTAACATGAGCAACATTCGAATTTGCATTTAATCACTCAGATAGGCTTTTCCAATTAAGGCCGGTTACATTGTTATTATTGCGCGTGACACGTCGTTAATGATTGATAATGGGCCGGCTCGGGATTTGGCAGATTAAAATGAACTCGTTCGGATAATGCTCCGATTGTATTGACAGGTGCTGTATTAAGTAGATTGATTGACTTCATAACATAGTTGATTGATAATTTGTTATCAATCAACTATGATAAAAAATATTTGGACAAACTTAAAAGTTACCGTATTTCACAAGGTACCAAGATTCATTGTCGGTGATATATTCATAATTTGATGAGAAACAATGAGAAAATTTGTGATTTCAACGCCTGCACGTTCAGTAGAAACGTCTGAACTCACATAACAACTGTGTGGCTATAACTTTCATTTATCTTTATTAGTGTTAAAACATACATATTTTTTTTAAAGAAAATCTAGCAATATTGAAATTTTTCAAGCAATTTCAAAGGTGTAACATTTGATTCGTCCATTAGTTAACTCATGCGCAGGTAATAAGTTTGTTTCTTCTTTCAGAGAAAAACATTAACTCCCCTCTCCCCTTAGGCCATCCATTCCACTTTTTAAAACCAAACCGTGTCTTACCTTTTAATGTATCGAAGTTCTTCCTTTCGCTTTTCGCTTCGTTCGTTGCTTTTCGTTCTGTAAAGAAAAAAGTTTTAATGAGATGAAACAGAACAAATGGAACATGGCGAAGTTGCGTTTTAATGCAATATTTATGAGTTAATATCGATGTTGCAATATAATATTGTTGTGTAAACAGAGTATTGTCACCTTGAATACTATTTTATACATCATATTTGTTTTATTCTTGAATAATATATTAAAATTTGAATAATTATTTATTGGAAAGCGAGTTTAAATAATTTTATAAAATAAATTCTATACAATAATTAACGTTTTAAAAATACATGACTAATTATATAATAATAATATTGATACATTAATGCCGCCATTTTAGTTGTTGTTAATTATATTTGAGTCAATTCAGGTCTGTCATTTAGTATTCATAATGATATGTTGATTGAGAAATATAGTTTGAAATAAACAAATGATTGTTAATAAATTGCGATTTTTGTATAGCTAAATGGCTAATAGATTTATTTTTTAATAATTTCAAATTACTGTTTCATATTTTGTGATTGTTTTCTGTCCACGTCCGATATTATCTATTTAAATAGCATTGACAAAAATAAACAAATGTCTTCATTATTTAAATCGTGTGAGCTTTTTTCAACGCTTTTTAAATGTCTAAGCTGCGTAATGTATGCTACATAACTTACTGTTCAAAAAAGACAAGAAATAGTCATTTTGATGTATTTCTAAAACGATATGGTTTTTGCCCGATTAATAACAAAAGTGACTTTCAATCGATCATCATCGCAGGGAGTAAGCATTACGATCATCAAAAACATATCATCATATCGTTTCGAAGCCCAACTTGTATTTCGGCATCTGAAAACATAACACATACCAACCTAAACAACCTCATTTCCCTTTTCCGTACTATGTACTTCGATAACTTATAGTCCAACCGAAGACCCTCGTTTCCGACAGGCCGCGTGGCTTAACCGGCAGATGTTTCGCGAACATGACCGCGACTGGTATCCAGCCCCACGCGTGCTGTCGCAGCTCCCGCACCCGCTCCCTCGGCCCCATGTAAGTCTCGAGAGACGGGTCGATGCGCCACGACAGCGAGCCCGATGTCGTGGACGTCATGTCGCTAATAACGCATTGATTTTTATCAAACACTCGGGTGGGCGACGGCGCCGGGCGGTCCGGCGGTTTGCCACAACGCACTTGTCGTGTATGGATTTATCACGTCAATTAATTTAATCGTACGTGATACACACATGTATGTTTATGTGTATATATATTTATGTGTGTTATTTTGCTGTCGATATAAAACTACACGATAAATGTTTTTTTTTCTGATTTAACTTAATTTACTTGCATTTGAAAATCATCGTGGCGTTTATACATATAATTTTTCTTAAAAAAAAAAAAATATATTTTTGCGTTTGATATAAAAGTAGCGTTCGATTATATTAACATTATGATGCATCAAAACAGTCTTTTAGAGTCAGTTAATGTTGTAAGTAATGTCAATTGATAGTAATAAAATCTGAAAAATTACATGACAATTTTTACGTACTGAACAATTTAAAAAGATTAATAAAAATAATCACATTACTTACATAAGAAATAAAGTAATGCGACTATTTTTTTTTTGTAGTTTTCAGCAATGAATATGATTCTGAACTATCCATACATAAAGTGCGCTTCTGCTTTCAAATTTCGTGTAACCATTATTTATGATTTACCTACTATGTATCCTCAATAAATTAATAAGACTTTTATGAAGAAGAAGTGAAAATGGATAAACGTTAAAGTAAAGAATTTAAGTAGCGGATTTCTTAAAATTATAAAACACCTGACAAATAACCATTTAAATCTTTACGTTAATAGCTCTATCTTTATTATTTTTATTGGCACTATATAATAGCGTAAATTTCGTGGATGATCCAAAAAAAGTGAATATATATTTTAATGAATTTTAAAAGCGCGCCTGCTCCGTATGTTGACTGAATAATTTAAAAATTATATTAATGCACAACAATTACAAAACTATCTAAATATTTGAATATTAGCGAAATTTGTTTTATGTATGTTTTAATAATATAGAATAGATATCTATATTTATCTAACAGTCTAAGATCCGGCATTAGAAAAATGTAGGGTACATTTTTCCAATGCCTTATCTTAGACTACAAGAGTTAATAAAACGTTGTGTAATACTACTTAATGTTTTTCGAAGTCACAAGTGTATTGTGGCAAGGCGCATTCGGGCACGTGTCACAACAGACGCATAATTCATGAGCCCTGGGCGGGACTTTGTCTTCGCTAATCGAGAGGTGTAGCGAGCGGGGTCTCTCACAGCCAGTATTTTGTAACGAGCTGTAACAGCGACTCATACAATTTCGAGCCATTGTGTCATTATAATGCAAAACTGGTCGACGAGCGTCGATCGCTGACGAATGCTCTCCTGAACTACATTTCGGTTGCACGAAAGGTCGCAGGAAGGCGGGCCCCTCGTAACAGATAAACGGTTTCAAGGTCGAATATTGCTTACTATTTTAAGGGAGAAAGTTTCGCTGGACGGAAATGCAAGTAAGTATTCTAATAAAGATATCAAGTAATACAACGTTGTGCTTTTAATGCACATTTTCGCGAACCATGAAGGACGTTGTATTAAAATATTATTTCATTAGGTTGTTATGTGTAAATTGTGCGAAGAAATATACAAGATTTCATATATATTATTGATTTATGTCTATTGTTTTATGATTTTTAAATATAAAGGTATCTAAAAAGAAACATCTTTAGGTATTATTTTTCTAAAATTTTAATATACATTTCTTATTCGTCTATTGTTTAAGAAATAACTTTTTATAATTAAAAAAAATCGTTTGCAATCTTATGAAGTACCATGTAATGTGTCATTTACTGCACTTGTGCGAGGCTGCTGGTGTGCAATAATAATGCACCATACATGGAGTAACAGTAAAGGAAAAACTGGCCAAACGTGAGCCGAAATAGCGTGGATAAGGTTTCATTCTGTTATATAAATCATCGCATTAGTCTTTGTTGAAATTAAATAATAATTTGAGGTCTTTTGAGTATTTCTTTCTAAAATTTAAGGCTCAGTAGTTATAAATACAAAAATTATATTTTGAAGTTATAAAAAATATTTGTTTTTTTTATAACAAATTTTTATTTGATTTGTTACACGACACACTCGACCCGAGTTGTTTTTAATAAAAAAATCAACCTTGAAAATCCGAATTTGTTTATTTACGATATATCAATGAAATCAAAGTCGCTTGACTTCTTAAATTTACGGAATTGAAACTATTTTTGACTAGTAGATTCAGAGAAAATAGGTTGTGACAGACGGATAGACAGACAGATGTACACGAGAAATATCCTATAAGGGTTCCGTTTTTTCATCGGATCCCTAAAAATGCGGGAAAAGATGAAAAGGATAAATAATGAAAAGGGTTTTTCATATCCGCTACAATATATTCTGCAGCAGACAGAAGAAAGGGAAAGTGTTAAATCGAAAACGGGAACCGGAAATTTCAGATCAAAAAGAGTCCGGGGTCCCGCGCCACCACTGAGGAAATCCACGAAACACACACAACAAATGTTTCACGAAAGAGAATTATGGAAATAATATTTACTATCCTCTAGCGGCTGCCAACGGCTTTGTACTCGTGGACATTCTCACTATTCGAATAATACTATTCACTATCGCGAATGCAATCGGCAAGAAGATATTCATTCTGTTGTCGGTCTCGATTACGAACTCGTTCTTGGCTCGTTTCGGGCATGATTTCGTCCTATGCGTGTCTACAATATGGAAACTTTTTTTAATATGCCATATTTTTTTCTGCCTTTTCGTCCTTGAAGAGAAAATGGTGTGGTAGTGATGAATTGAATTAATAAGTTGAATTGAATAAAGCCTATGATTAAATTATTAGAATAGTTTATAAAAAAAGGTGACAGTTTGTCTGGTTGTCAAGAAGTATTTTAATAATTTCTATTGAAAAATCGAGATAAAGTAATTAGCACAGGACCATTTCAATTAGATTAGTTAGCGCGTATGGTGCTTTAGTATAAGGCACGTTTTGTGGTGATCAGTTCTGTACATAAATATTATGATATTTATCTGTGTATTTAAATATCGTAAAACCTACTGTTATTGTTAATTTAAATATCATCGGGATAATGTTAATAATTTTGATTTCAAATTAATTTAACGATTTTTTAGTCATTTTGAATAGCTCGTAGCTTATTTTAAGTTACTTAAGCGGACACCGTCTGTTCAAGGATATTGATCGTTTAATTTCCCGAACAAAAATGCAAAACACTACAATGAATTATGGTATGATATTTTTGAAGTATATGTATTGTGTTACGTTCAAAATACATACGATTATGGTGTGTCTAATTTTTTAGTCACTCATGCTATCTCATAAATAAGTATGTAGCTTTCGTACCAAGTTCAGTCGCAAAAGCGAATGGCCTTATAATAATGCTTTTGCTGAAAAGTTCAAGCCTGATCGGTAAGCTGACCTATCGGCCCCCGGGAGCCAAAGGCAAACTCAAGTAGGTAAATTATACAAAGATAAAAAAAAAATTGGTTGCCTGTAAAGTCGGTATACGGGCGAAAGTTTTACGTGACAACGACTTTGAATGGTAAAATCATTTTAATGTGAATATTCATTCGTATAGTAGGAAGAAGGATGAAATAATAGTAACAATTTAAAACATTTATTTATACAAAATTATATTTAAAACATTAATTTATACAAAGAATCTCGCACTGAATTTCATATTAACAAAATTTTATTTTTACCTTTACACATACATACGTATTTATACAAATATACATACAATAACTTGCAATACATTTGCAAGCTATGCACTAATTCTCTAGTGCTGCGCGCGCAGACCGATCATAGTTGAGTGGGAGAGACGCAAGGCATTCGGCGGGCCTCTCTCTCGTTCGGTGACTCATCGTAACGTTACCGAGCGTTACACTTTTTCATAAGTGACTCCCAGCCGCAACCTAATTTAAGACGTTGTCACGTCAAAAAGGAAAAAAAAACATTATGGACCGAAAACCGACCACGTGAAAAGGCTTTGAAGGTAGTTTCCTATGTTTGAACACTCGTACCCTGTTTAGCCTTTGCATGAAACATACGCAAGTTTCATGTTTAATAGTCGTTTGCGATCGGGCCACTTCGTGTTGACATTCATATTATTACGTTTCACGCCCGTGCACGAGCGGAGTCGTCGATTTCGTCGATTCGTCGTCAATAACACCTTAAAACTGACGCCACCGGTCGCTTAGCGTTAAAATTCGCTTAGCGCTTAGAGACGTCTCGCGACCGGATGGCTTACAACACAAGTCGGCGTCTTCGGGCGGCCCGCGAGTCCCGGACTGACGGGGCGACTGTTCGTTACGTCGGCGGAATATCCTCCTCGATATTGCACCGCGAGCGTTAATCAGTCAGTTGATGGCCTTTTGTGACGCACGCCGCGATATTTAATTAAGGTGTTCCGCGGCGTTATTGGGTCCCGACGCGGGAAATTGTAAATGTTGCCGTTTCGTATTACATTCGGAGCGATGCCGTTTACGATTGACGTAAACAGGCACGCTTTATGGAGTACCCCTGTGGATGCTTAATTTTGACGATTGGCTTGGTACGAATTTCCACGATTTCGGTTAAGTGAAAATCTCCATAGCTTAACTGAACTTAAATAATACAATTATGTAATAAGTCCGCTTTTAATAAAATTTGTAGATCGATAATTTAATACAAAATAAATAAAAAATTGTAAATTGTACTTGTTTTCGTAGCTATGTAATAAATTATTCTATTTTTCAATTAGAAATTTTGTTGCTTTGACTTTTGGTTTTAGACTATCAGCACTAATTAGAAGTGTTCTCAATGAAATCAGATTCAAATGTATAAAAATGTTTAGGATTGGATCTTGCAGCTTGTCAAATCAAAATCAAATAAAATCAAAAATATCTTTATTTCGTAGGTAATGAAATTACCCTTGAAATACGTCATTAATAAATTCATTTCGACATTACCTACGTCAGAACAAAACAGGAGGGGTGAGATAGGTATGTTTGTCTGTTAAGGGTTTTTTGTGCTTAGCAATTATTGCTATTGATTTGGAATAAGAATATTCAATTTACTATAGGACGCAGTCCCACTCAATTTTCAGTGTCCATTTTAAAAAACATAAGCGTTTAAATCCAAAAAATCTTTAAATTTTTCTTCTAATATTCTATCCAGCTGTATGGTTTTTGTGTCAATTTTATTTCACTCTCCAAACGTATATTTTATAGTATTTTTAATAGGATTATTATCGATGTAAAAAAAAACAAAATGTTAATTAGCTAGACTTCAAATCGTTAGAAACTTGTCAAATTAATCACGACTTGACATAGGACATTATCTAATGTCATGAACCTATAACAAGGAAAGATTTTCAGACATTGTAATTAACATTAAAAGTAGTTTAAAATCTCGATATTTTTTGTTTTATGTTAATAGTATACTACGTGGGATAGTGAGATACCACTGTGAAGGTCCTATTTAAACGAAGTAAAATATGCATGTGTTTTATTATTAGGTGCATATGTTTTCTTTGTTATGTCCTATAATACGCTGTAAAATTATGCTATAATGTGTTATTATCCAATATATGTTACAAAAAAAAAATTATCGTAACAAACAACGAAATTTCAAACAAAGAAATTCGTTGATTTTGTATTAATTAAACCTGACGGTTTCATCTTGTTTACTTTTAATATTATGCTGTACAGAATCACCAATTCCGATTCTTATTTAAAATTTTTTTAGAACAAATTATTTAAATAAAAATTTTAGATAAATTATAGGAGACTTAAATTAATATTATTATATACTACAAGTGTTTCATTCGCGGCTTCGCTCGCGAAGGTCATAAAAATCGAATAGTTTTGCAGAAACTACAATCGCCAGCATCCACTCGTGTCCTCGTTTTGTATGTGCTCGTTTATCGTTCGACGCTGGGATGTTAACTTCGTGGAGAATCATCAGTTTTCGGCCGGTGAGCGGTGCCACTATCGTCTTAATTAGCTATCTGGCTCGGCTAACTAACCAATGGCATAGATATTTGAATCCTGCAAGCAACATTAGCGAGTCAGTAACCCTGTTTCTATTACAGCCGTATGTACGATCGCCTCAAACGGGGGGCAAAACGAAGTAACACCGAATATTTCCGAACGCGCACGACGAACAGCGAAAGGTCCGAGCGCCGCGGCGGCGGGCGGCGCGCGCGCCCATCGGATTGTTTCGGGCCGGTCTCACCACAGCCGCAACGTAATTGAGTTTCTCACCTCTTGCATTTGTTTCTCTGAACCAGTTTATTAAATGTGCCCGTGCGTCGGGCGCGCGTCGTACGCAATCGTGCGTAGCGGCAACGCGCTCTCACGGCGTTTTCTACGTTTAAACTTAGTTTTCATTGGGACGTAATCTTTCTGTTTGGTACTAGACGACTTATTCGGCTACTGTCGGTGTAACCAGAGCTATCGCCGGTCACGAGATGATGACCCGATGAACTGTTGAGCCTTATAGTGATCCTCTGGTATAGAATGACGTAGCATGATAGCTGTTTTGTTTATTCAACGTCTATATTTTATTGAAGTCTTCACGCCCAAATATATTTATTTGAAAGGTTATCACAAACGTAAAACATGTTTTAGTATGGCGTATGGTATGTTTCATTTTTGTATATTTCCATATAAACAAATTTTGCTAAAAATGATACATACTTATCGAGACATATTAAAATTATAAATGTATGCGGTTTACTGGGTTATGTTGTCGAAGAGCTTTAAATCATTGGAATAAATTATTAAGTTCTTTAAAGATCTATCCCACCCAATCTATCTATGACATCAGAATTATAATCAATGAAATCTTTTATTTTCTAGAATTTCATTTACTCGGTTTATCACTATGTACTATTTAGTATAATAAATGAACATGACGAATAAAAATTTTATCTCAGATGTCGATTACTGTCTTTAAAGTACTTTTTTGTATGCTTCAATCCATAATTATTGGTATTTTGATATAAAAGGTCAAAGTTTAATAGATGAATAATCTAAAAATAATTTATTAAGTATCATATTATGTCGTTAAATTTGATAACATCAAGTAATAATAGAGTTTATTAAATGTAAAGAAATTTAAATATGAGGATTTTCAGATGCCCACAGGGAATGGATGTTAAAAAGTATGTTTTTAATTTTAAGTTATTAGAATTAAAAATTGAAAAAGGTATATTAAATACAGACGATATTAAGTGCCTAATAATGGAATTGGGTAATGCATTATTTGAACAGCTAATAGCGACTCTCAAATTCGCGCTCATTTCTTATGACTCGATGAGTTCCATTTATTACTCGTAGTGAAGAAATGACGAATTGGTAACGAATATGAGAAGCAGTAGGTGATTAGACTATACAATGATTACTATATGAGGAATGTAGATGTGATCACATTATTTTTTCTGATGAGTTTTTTTACGCATTACACACTTTGAGGAAGGTTTGATGAGGAAAATGAAAGGTATATACCAGAAATTTTCAGTGGTTCCAAGTTAATCTATCGGTATGGGACTAATTCTGTTTCTTCTTGTGATGAGGACTGATGAGGGATGGGCGATGATGGCACTTGTAACTTTCAACAACTTGTCTTTATCGTATCAAGTTAAGTCAAGGGTTAAGAAACGTGCCTCGGAGTTAATAACAACTCAAAGAAAAGATATATAAAACATAAGGTTTAATTATAAAAATAAATAGTTACAAAAAACACATTACTATTAGTAACGAATTAAAAAGAAATTTCAATTTAAAAGACATAAATATTTCTGAGTGCGTCACTAAAACAGACATGTTTATTAGCTTTCACAAAAAAAAAACATGATTATTTTCTGACGAGCAAATATAAAAGTAGAATTTTTTTTTGTATTTAATTTCTACATTTGCAGAAATCATATAACGTTCAAAAGGCTATTAGAATGCCCACGTCGCTCGGTTCTACATGAGTTAGAAACTTCACTTTGTGGTTGAAAAAAGCGGGAATTTTTTTGAGACAAAGGTTTTATTAGGTATTCATAAATAACTAAATTATTTTCACATATTTATTGTCAATATAACTTTATTTTGATAAATGATGTATCTTTACTCATCTTTAAAATAAATATTTCGCAGCTGAAAATCAATTACAATTTCAGATATATCATGTTACAGTACAATAACAATGAAGGCTAGCGAGTGTGGCCGGTACGCATTTATCATGCGGTAATATCGTATGACATGTACCTATTGTGTTTGAGAAAGCTCATGTAACTAATATGTTAATTAGAACTATTACAATGTAATTAGTAGAGTTAATTACATTTTGCGCAATGATCGTTGAGCTTTTAATAACATTGTTAAACATATTTAGAAATTTGTATACATATGTATTGTTTAACTTTTGATGCCGTAACACCATGAAAAATGTAAACCGCCGCTAATATTTCTTGTTTTGTGTCAAAAGTAACTAGGTTTATAAAGGCGTTTATAGTGTAAAGTTTTGGCAAAGTATTATTAAAAAAAAAAGAAGAATATATTGAACTGAGCTTAAAACAAAATTTAATTAGATTTTAGAAACTTCTAGACCTAATATAAAAGATTGATCTTTTATGGGTTCAAAATTAATTCAAGAGTTGAACGTGAACTTAACTGAAGTTAGCTCAAACATTTCACAAAGAATACCGTCTACGCCGCCAGAAGTTTTAGATTACAAATTTTCATTAGTGTACATGTCAAAGAATATCGGTGATAAAGTAAATCCTAGAACACGATTTTTGTTTTTTTTTTCCTTGTGTATAGAATTCAAAGTGCATCCCACGATGTTCTTTTATTCACGCCTTTTATACATATATCAGTCTTTTTGTATACTTTCAAAAACGGCTAATATGTAGTGTTTTAATGAACTTAAATGGTAAAATATAATTTTGTTGACTAACTTATTTTGGCATAAAATGTGAAGATCATAAAAACGAAAAATGGCGTTACTATTGGAGTATCTCTTGATCGTGTGCAGATAGTGGTCAGGATGTGTCATTTTATGTGCTACGATCGTAAATTACGAGTTAATATGAAAATTGGAACTATTAACACTAAAAAATGAATTAAGTGAAACTTTCGCAAGTAATTTTCACAACACTGAACTGTCAGAAATTATGTAGAAGATCATAGAAGTTTCTTGCAATGTGTCTTCCACCACGATGGTTAAACTAAAGATCCTGAAATTCTAATTCTGGGGATGCTTAAAAATAGTCTAACGCAAGTTTTCAGATAGTTTTTCAAAGGATCGTGTATCATTTTGCGTATGAAGATACGGAACAAATACAATAATATTTTTAATTAGATGGAAGAAATGAATTATAAAATGAGCAAATATGATATTTTATTATACAGTTAGTTCCTATATTTGATTATTTTTAGCATCGGCGCCATAGAATACTTACGATTATAGGCTAAACTAAGCTAAAATAATCTAGATCTCGGAACAGGTATAATAACTGCAGAGCTATTTCAATATTATAACAGACGTATATGGATGCAGACGCGTTCAGATATATTTCATCGAATTTGAATATAGCTCGTTAAAGAAATCAGTACAGCATGAGGGGGATCAATCAAACTCCATAGGATTACGATATAAATAGAATATTCGCTGAAGTCGAAATGGAAAAACATGTTCTCCGAGCGAGGCCCGACCTCGGCTTTGACATTTAACCAGATTCTACGGACTGATTTATATGCATTGAACAATATATGTACATTTATTGTTCAATGCTATCTTTTATATACATACATATAATCTATTATAATTAGATATATTAAAAATGAAAAACACTAATATTTTAAATTTGTGTAAAACTTGCGAAAAGGCTATATGCATAAACTGGCTAAAATTGAGTTTTTATGTAATGATATACGAGGGCCGTGCAAAGAAAAATGAAAATGAGTGTGTTTTTATTAAATGTTACTTTATTTTTCGATATCGTCGCCTTTTAGCATAACACAATTAACAAATATTTTTTGTATGATTTGATCTTGGATCGGATCTTGTTGTAATAGTACCAAAGATATTTATAAGTATTACAATATAACAGTTTCAATGGATATTTTTTGCATCTTTAAACGTTCGTGTAAAATGCCACGCACACTAATGCCAGTTGAAATCTTTGTTCCTTCAGATATAAAACGTACCGTGATACAACGCTCCTCAAAAACAGTTTTCTCGACTTTTTCACCATTTCTTCGGTCACTACCGTTCCGGGTCGCCCACCGCACAACGGTCGACTTAGGTGGATATTTTTCCAGCGGGTAACTGTAGATTACGGTGGAGTATTTGCTTAAAGTATCCTATAAGTTTTGATTAACTCGTTCTGTAGTGAAATTTTTTAAGCACAGATGCTTAATAAAGGCGCGCAATCCATTTTTTATTAATTTTCAACTATGCGTACGACAAACTCCAAACAAAAGATTTCCATTATACAAAAATATTCAAATTGTTTCTCATTTTAAAATCTTATTATTATTCCAGATTTACCAGCCAGTATTTACTTTTTTTGGTTCCAAAGGCTTTGAACCTCGTTCTCACTTTATAGTGATTGCCTCTGGAATTTTGTTTTTGTGTTGCATAATTTAGCAATCTTTGAAAGGAATCCTATAGTATAAAAAATGCTATGTTAAATGTAAAGGTAGATAATGAGTGAACTATTTACATTGTTCAAGTTTTAACACCTCTAATTATAATGAATATTATGTATGTAATCCGTCATTGGCACTAGAATTAGTATCGGTGGTTTGCTCCGACAGTAAAACATCATGATTACGATATTTTCTGCACGTTTTTGTGCTAAATAACCATTTTCTTGATCTGTGATAAATTATTTCCAAAAATATTTTTTTTTAACAAAAATGGCGAATGGAAAAACGTGTTATGAGGTCTCGTTTCTTATACTGTTTTTTATACCCAAATATTTTTAAATGACCTATCACCATTTTTTTAATTTTGTTTCAGTTTTTCAACGATATGTCATTCACTAATACACTTGCATTGCTTCGTATTTTCACGATCGGCACTGAATTTATTTGCAAAGGAGCGATCGGAAACGAGCTTTACTTTTCGTTTTAAAATTAGCCCATTTAAAATGCTCAAACGACATTACCGCCACTCTTACTGATACGGCTGTAGACTCATAAACAGAATTTTTATGTTTTTCGCGATAAAGCTTCAAAATGCATGTAATTTCTTCATCAAAAGCTTTCATTTTGTAGTTAGCGAAACAAAAAATACGGAACGTAGTTTTCTTTAGAACATCCACTGATAATGAAATAAAACGTATTCAGTTACAATCAGTACAACCACACAGATTTAATTGCATTTTGATAAGTTGAAAATAATATGAATAAATCTTTTCCTAGATCTATTTATTTGCTCTACCATTTTTTATAACCAATTTAAACATCCAATTTTTACATTTATAGATACGGCTATTTAAGAAAAAATAATATTTGCCTAATGTATGTTATGACTCCCAGGCTGTATACAACATCGAAAGTGCGTGAAAATTGTAAGTTGAGGTTCTATCCGAAATACAATAACAATTTAACAAAGTTATGGAAAAGTTCTTAGAATTTTTATTCAGGTATATATTTATGACTGTCATCATCGTAATAAATGTCGTCAAATATTATTTTATCGCCTAATATCGTAATATATGCTATGCTTTTGGTAGTATTACTGTAAATGATATTATTAATTTTGAATTTCTTTTCGTTTTCCATATAATTAATTTTTAAATAATACAGACAAAACATTACTATGCATTTAGTTTAGATCATTGCACAAGCGGTCGCTGAAAAATCGATCCGGCGAAAATCAATGACAAAAGATAATTAAGAGTCATAGAGCGGGCGCGCGGACGGGCCGCGACGTGTCGTAACAACAATATGAACCGTTGTAACAATGAAATGTGGAGCAACCGCGATTCGGAAACAAAGCCAGATAGATGAGCGGACCTTCGCCCGCGCCGGGTCCAAGGCTCGTGTCAAATGTCACGGCGGGCGCCGCGGGGTGTCGCCTCCCTCGTCCACCTCTCGCCGTGCGATGCACGGATACAGATAGGACAGCCGGTATGTCTATTATTCACTTAATTTATAAACAATTCAGATTCGTCGATGAATTGCGTAATAATTATTCAAATAACGTCATATTAAAAAGATTGTCTGTTTCAGGTACTATTTGGTATCAGAAAATGAATAAGAAAGTGAAAAAGAAATAAAAAGTGTCGTAGGACACCCGGTTGGAACAAAGATATATTTGCTTTATTTTATGTTGTATCAAATAAAAAGAAAAATTAAATAAATTAACAAGTTTTGAACGTAATTAATGGAGAAATATAAAACATTATCTTCAGAAAAATATTCATTTTCTTAAAATTGGATATAACGTATATAAAATAAACTCACACCTATTCCTCAAAAGAGTTGGCAGATAATATACATTTCCACATGGTACATTTTTAGCATATCTCTCTTGGTTCATTGACGAACATCAAGCTTTTCATTCAAGCTTCTCGTCGGTTTCGGATGCTTATTTGGTACTTTTTTAAAATGCCACCAATTTGGTTCGCATATAATCTTTTAGGGCGACCCTAGCTGATCCTGCATATATTCACTCTATAGATTTGTTTTGTCAGTCTATTTTCGTTCATCCTTTCTAGATGGCTAAACAATCGCAACATACCTTTTACTGCTCTAGTCGGTATATCTTTTTTCAAACCACACCCCTCTATGACACGACTGTTCCTATGTCTATGTATTAGAGACACTCCACACATATTAAGCAAAAATCGTATTTGCACCGAATTGATCACGCTTTCATTTTTCTTCTGCTATACCCAGCTTTCACTACAGTACATAAGCATAGGGAACAGGAGCCCATTAGGTTTGGTCAAAAGAGTTTGTTGTGAGACACTTTTATTACTCGTAATAGCAAGCAAGGCCCCATTCATTTTATTTCCCCGCATTGACTTTCGTTTCGATATTTCTATCATGATTAGCATCATTTGTATACAAACTACCCAAGTATACAAACTCTTTTAACTTGTGCGATTCTCTCGCTTTCTATTTACATATCGCATTCCGTCGTGCTTTCTCTTCTTTCAATCATCTTAGTCTTGCTGATATTTACTTTCATATCTCTTTTCTTAACAGAATCATTTATTTTAGTTACTGTTTCCTGCAGCTCTCACGCCAATGGCGCAATAATTTCTTGGTCGTCGGCGTACAGAAGGCATTTTACAGACAGCTCATTCATTCGTAATCCACACTCATACTCTATCAAATCATACAGATCACGATCTATGAATAGACTCAATAGTCTCAGTGAAACTACAATCTCGGTCTGACTATCCATCTGTAGTCCACATCCAATCCATGACCATCCATAACAAGTTATCCATTCCTGCGGATATCAAACCAGTCCGTATATGTTTCATTTATCCTGACGAAAGCACTGGAGACTCTGTACAGGGGATTGCAGTGCCTGTGTCCATCTGTTACTCACGCCATGTATGGATAGAGTTCTCCGTAAATCATTTCACTCTATCATAAGCTTTTTCCAGATGTACGAAAATACAGAATGCTATTTGGTCTTTGGCCAAAAATTTTCTATGCTGTTTTGCAAAGAAAACATTTGGTCCATACATCCTAGCCTTTTTTGAAATTTTGCTTGTACATTTCAGATCTCATTTTCAGTCTTATTCACAATCCTTTCAATAATTATTTTTGCGTACAGTTTGTCAACAGCGCTGAAAAGACTTATAGGGCAATGATTTGTGCAAATCATTCGCGATTTTTTCCTTCTGCAGAGCGGTACAGTGACGGCTTTGCATCAGTCATTAGGTACCCTACGGATTTTCCAATTTTCCAGCATTTGTTGAAGAGCTGACACGGCAGGCTTGCCTCTATATCTTCACCGCCTCTCAGCATCTATGACGAAACTCTATCATATTTGGCAGTTTTCCCACTTTCATACATTATAGTGCTTCCGTAATTTCGTCCAACGTAATTGCATTATTTTGTCATCATCAATGATATATTCAATTGCAGTAATATTGTCATCTGCAACTGTATCTTCAAATGTAAAAATATTTTCCAAATAATTCTTTCAACACTCTTATCTCATTGAGTAAACATCCATTATTGTTTCTAATCACATTTATACATAATGTCTCGAAATAATTCTAGGCATTTTTTCCATATTGCAGAAAAGTTTTTGCTTTGCTTGGACATTACTCTAGAATCTTTTGTCACAGTGTTCTTTTATTTTATTCTTTCTTTTTTTCACGGATTATTGGGCTCTCATTTTTGTATTGGTATATATACTTTCAACCTCTTTTAAATTATTTTTCAAACTGTCTTTTCTTTGCATTCAAAGGTTAGCCTTTTCAGACTGTAAATCCGGCCATATTTTTTTTATTTCACCAACTACTTTCCTTAGTTCGAAATTCCACCATTTATCATCTCTATTAATAAAATTTGTTCAGTTATTTTCTCCACATACCTTTTTTGTTTCATCTACTAATAGAGATTTTGTTACTTTCCACAATTCGTCAAATTCATAATGATTCGTTTCAAGAAAAAAATTTTTTGTTCGCTCTAATTATTCATATTTTACATTCTGATCCTGAAGCTTACCAACTTGTATTCGTTGTAGTTCCGTATTCACTATTTTTGCAGGATGTTGTCAACGATGTTACAAATCTTTAATACAAAAGACTACTGAAAATTGGTTTGTAACAACTTTAACGCCAAAGTACACTTTAGTATCCAAATCTTCGCTTCTCAACCGATAATCTACAATTATAAAGTCTATTATGCTTTTGTCTTCTCCCCTCCGGCAAGTATATGAGAGCATTTTTCTGTGGTTAAATATAGTATATGTCACATAGAAGGTAAATTCTTGATACCGTAAGAGAAGGAAATTACCATTCTCATTTACTATTTTATCTTCAAATTTACCTAAGAATTTCTCATTTTCGTCTCGGTGTACACGCGCCCAGGTATTAAAATCACCTAACAGGACAATCTTTTCATTTTTGGCACATTTCACTAATATGTTCCTGATATCAGCTCGAACAGCGGGAGGAGCTTTGCGCTGTGTATAAAAGAGTATATAAAAATACTAAATAAAGCACTAAACAGCACCATTTCTTTTTTATTAAAAACTTTTATAAGTTCGTCAAACCGCACAATTACATAATTTTGAAGTCGATAATACATGTCACTTCTATATGTGTAGAATGAGTTTATTAAGGATTGAAAAGTTCATCTCCAAAACCGAATAAAAATCAAAATATAATCATAAAGGTATTATTTCTATGACATTGTTATTTATTGCGAATGCGTGTAATGTGATAAATAGATATTTTAACAAAATTTTGAAAAACGAAATTAGCCATTCTAAATTAATTTAGAAATTGCCGCAACATTGGCTTAATAACTAGCGTCAGTTAGAGGAAGAGAGAGGAAGAGAGACGTTGAGGGTCGAATGGAGGGACATAACACTTTTTACTTATGTGATGATTTCTGCCAACTTACAACCTCCGCAAGTAGCGTTAAGGAACTCCGTACCGAAAAATTTTAACAAAGGTACACATGACACACAAAAACAGATTTTTTTTTCGTATCTAAGTATCGTGCTGCTGCAACCACAGTTTTTTTATTTCATGACTGGCTCAGACTTTGAAGTGTTTTCGCTGGCCCAGGGCGGGTCGGCGGCCGTTAACAAACCTTGTCGGCGGTGTCTTGACAAGGTCTTGAATGGACTGCTTAACCCGCTCTCCGAGGCACGAAGTGATTGCTTTCATTTAATTTAGTTCAAAAATGTATTGAATAATTCACCTGTGTTCAAGATGTTATAATTCACATGTGATCAGAATACGAAGCTGAAACTTCCTGATCGAAAGAAGAACATTAATCACTCAGCCATTACCACCATCAACAGATAAATAAACAGAAAAATAGATAAATAAATGCAATATAATAAAGACCGAAAAATTACATTATAGAAAACGTAGCAGACCTGTAAAATAATCCGTCCCATTTATCATTCACTAATTCCATGTTTATATAATATTTAATTCGAAATGTAGCAAATTGACGCAACTAATTTATTAGAAACATCTCAACGTCTCTCAGCCGTGTGTTTAATTCTCCGATAAATTAAATTATAGCGTTAATTTTATGTAAAAACGTATTTAAATCTCAAGGTAAATCCATTTATGAGACAACGAGCTTTGGGTTTAAATGACAAATTGCGACAAAGTGATAAGATAATAATTATTTCTTTCTACGTTGTTCGTTATGTCCTGATGTCAACTAATAATTAACTTCATTTATTTCAAAATCTGTCATTTTTTTTCTAAAATCAATTAAAAACCTGTAACGGTCATGCTATTGTGATCGTTTAAAATTTTCTACTCCAACTGTGAACTTTAAGTAGTCATGTCAATTGTCACACAAGAAATGACAGTTAAAAAAACTAGCTGTTTATAGTAACGTACTAAAATGTTTAAAATAAGGTAATTTACTTAAAATGTTTTGTTACTATATATGCATTCCGCTCTTGACAATATTTTATTTAAATTACGCATTAAACGCAAATACATAAATTTTTATTAAACGCATTATGTGTCATCAATAAGTTTGACACTTCTTAATGTTCAATGATAGTGCCAAAATGGCACTTAGTCGAAATTAACTAAAGGTCTTTTTAAAAAAAACTTAGCAAAAAGTGTCTCACGATTTTACCATAGACATTGGACATTAAGGAGTGGCAAGTGTACAATGTAAATTTAATAATATAGAACATCTATATATATATTTTGTATTCATTAATTCTTATTTCTTAATATAATAATAGAGTTTAAATTAATGGCTATCATAATCCATAGTCGTTATCATAATTCTAATGAAAAACCTTAAGCAAATATTTACACTATTACATATATAAGTAGGTTATATGTGTGCACACAGTTTTTATTTTGCCAAATATTGTGGCAAATATTTGTATTATAACTCGTTCACTTCAAGTCGTCCATCTTTAAACCTTTTTGTCGGGCTGTACATATATATGTCCTATAGAACTTAAAAAGGTTTGAGTGATCTTAATGAGAATTGATGTGTCAGAACATGTGGTTGCGTAAATAATAGGGCATATTATTATATGATTTCGATAAACGGTATGATGACCATAAAAAATATTTATACATTATTTTGTATTTTTTTGGTAGTCATATTTATTTGTTTCTATATTGTTGTGTGTGTGCATGCGTGCGTGCGTGCCTGTATTTGTGTGTCTCTTATGTATCGGTGAAACAATCTTAAAGTTGTTATTTATTATTAGCTATTAAGAAAAGTTTTATACTACTAATGTTTGCCATATTTAAAAATTAGAACGAATTGACCAAATGGCCGGAAAAGGAAAATTCCAAACTTAAACCGGAAATGTTCGGATTTATTCTTGTCCCACCCAGCTTACTTAAATCATTTTTAAAGGAAAAAAATGTTAAAGAAATTTAACGCTACGCGTAACACGCTATTTTAGAATTTGTGTTTTAAAAAGCTTTTTATTCGATCCTCTATTTTATGACTTTGAACTTTTTAAAATTTGTTATTTCATCTCACAGAAGCAACTTCTTGAATCGATCTTTGGACGTGAAATGTGTATTTGAGAAGGCGCTTATTATTGTTATAATAAGATTTTAATAGATTACGCGAAATGATATCTAAGAAAACCGCATATAAAATACTAACAGACTGACGCCGATATCGCCATAAGTGTTTCATTTTTACAATTTGACTACGGAACGTTTAAAAACGCGTGACATACAAATATATAACATACAAAAATTGATAGACAAAAAGCAATGCGCACGGTTTAAAAGCACAGTGATAACAAACAAGACAGACTATTTATGCAATTGCCCGTAGGGTCCGAACTGTGGTATGCCATTAACGGCACAGGCGAAGCATTAATCGAATGAACGCGAATGAAGCTGAGAGCGCGGGCCCGCGACTACCGTTACACAACAATAAAATTAAACCATGAAATATCAATTGTCTCTCTGACAGGTCATTTGCTAATTCCTAATGAACGCCGGCCGGCTTTGGTGCCGCTGCACAGCCTCCGCCGAGAGCGCTGCGAGACCAAACGTGACCTAAATAGCGCCGCCGGTGGACCTTTATCTTGACAATGAACTGAATATGTCGTTCCGATTGATTTCGGATTATGTTCCTATTGATCTAATTTTAGCATCAATGCCATAATATCAATGCTGAGAAGAGTTTTTTTTTTGTTTGAGTCACTGATCGGAATTTTAAATTATCTTAACTATACGACCGACTATTTATTGTTATTTCCTGCTAATAATATATATTTCTTTTACCGTTTGTCATGTTAGAGATTTATGCAATTACGTTTTTAAATGAACGTGCTTTAATATTTTCTTTTTATTGAAAAAATGTTGTTTAATTAAGTTTTCCTTACGGTAGAACTCGGAACATATCTTTCAAACTTAAACAATTTTTTTTTTTATTTGTTAGGTAATGACAGTTTCCTAAAAATATTCGTTCAAAGGTACTCGAGTACGTGATCAAAGCATATTTGGCCTTGATTCTACTTATTGGCATATGCCAATAAGTAGAATCATTAAGTTATCATATGATACTTCTATGAATAAGGTATCTTTATTTTATTTGATTAGTTATTTGAAAATAATTATAGTATCAGTTCATTCGCTATTCAAATTTATGTTGATATGTTTAATAGAATAAGCATAATTCTATGAATTGTGTATGTACAATTCATTTACTTGAATTTATTGAATAATATTTTCTTAACTTAGCTTAAGGTTCTAACGTCGAGAAACCTAAGTTCACATTACTGTAAATTGATTTTTTATTAAACGCTGAATAATGTTTGCCTAATGTACAAGGTAAAGAATATTATGCTATAATAAAAATAGATAAAGAATAATGTTGTCCATAAAGGATTAAATATGCGGAAATTACCTCGCTCTAGATTGATTTAGGAACATGTTTTACGAACTCTATGGTCACAGGTTATATCACTATTTTCCCCTACCTCCGCAGGCGCTAGTCATGATGGTTCTGTTACAGATTGATCCCGATAGGCGGTTTTTTGCTTTCTTATGAATGCAATATATCTACCATCTGAGAGCGGTGTTGTTTGAAAAGAGACGTATTGAGTAGAGCAGGAAAAGCTATGTCGCGGTGGGTTGGCCATCTGGACGCACGAAAGTAGACCGACAAAACAAATCTATAGAGCGAATATATCTAGGATCGGCATGGGGTGCCCTAGAAGATCTCATGCAAACCAAATGGGTGGCATATTAAAAAAAGGGTCTAATTTTAAACACCGGCAACCGACGAGCTTGCATGAAAAGATTAATGAATATCAGTGAAGCTAGAGAAATATGCAAAGATGGTGTTATGTGGAGATCTGGTAAATAGGCATGAATTTATAATGAATTCATAGTTATTAGATAGTTATTATTTCATTATTTAAAGTAGGTACATAAAATTTTGTGTAGTGACCGTGTAGTCAATCAACCACGTCTATATTCGAATTCGTATAAATAGTTAGGTTTCGAATCCAGACCACAGGAAAATTGACCAACGCTTAGCGCGCTCATGTCCATCAAAGGGTACAAGTCGTCAATTCTAAAAGATGGCATTGTATTGATGTCGTTAATTGTAGAAGAGTACGATTTTGCAATTTGCAAATAACAAAAATTGACCTAGAAATTCATGATGTAACTAAACGATTTACGTTTATCGATTTATTTAATGAAATTTATTTAGGATTGATTTTGAATTTCTTTCAAGTTAGCTTTGTTTTAGAATCGAACGTCGAGTCGTTGAACAGTTCGCTTTAATTCGTCAGCAAAGGAAGATTGCGTAGAGGACCGGTATTTCGCAGCGATGTTCGCGTTGTAAAGAATCGAAATTCGTAACAAAAGATAGTGATAAAGGTTCGGTGCCGAGTTCCGATCGTTATCGGACAATACGACCAATCAATAGGATCTCCGCCGCCGCCGGAACGCCCCGGGTGCGGCGAGTCACGGCCTGTAACCGTTTTATGCAAGATAACACCAAGTCTCTTAGCACCAGCCTGAGCTCTTCGGTAACAAAAACGATCGTGAATAGTAAAATTCTTTCTTGGCCGTGATTGTGCTCTCGGCGGCGCATTTTCGAAATGCTTTTGTGACTTGGTCGGTTAGATTTGATAGATGGTTGTTTGTTTGAATTTTTAACTTAACTGTAAAGAAAATTTGAAATTTTTTTAACAGTGAAATTTTGTTGTTGGATTGATATTCAAAAACGTTTCTGACCGGTTTCAGAAAGATGTCCATATATATGTATAAACTGATTGAGTAGACTTGTACGATTCTGAAATAATTAAATAATGACATGATAAACAGTTTTTTCACATAATTTTCCCATTTTTATCAGATTCTATTTTTGGTTTCAACTTCCTCAAAACTATTTTTTCGGAATAGTTTTTCGATTTTTTGTTCATTTGATTCTCAAAATTCTAATACATACTTTTTGTAATCAAGAAACTGCATTGTATTTGGTTTCTTTGTTCATAAATAACAATTAGGCCAATTTTTGTAACTCCATTATTTTGGAAGAAGACGTTGGTAATTTTAAGCTTGTAAATAATGTTTTTGAGCTTTCTGAACTCCTAAACGTTATTGTTGAAAATAGCACGGGAAGTTTTGAGATTGGCCTGCCAGATCAACTGTTGCACACATTTTTTATTATGATTAGTAATTTTAGGAAAGTTTATGTCTTAAGTTTTAGTTTAATATTGTAACATCGACATTAGGCAAACAAAACATTGATGGGAACATCAACACTGTATTGATATGTACATAAGTGACGATTTTATGAAACGAGTGTGAGGTCAGTGCAGGTTATACATAATTTTTTAATAAAATAAGTTGAAAATTTATACGTAATTGTTGATTTCCATTAATAAATATTGTTTGTTAGTCTTTTGTATACTGCATAACCTTTTCAATTGTAAGGACTCATACAGATGGACGTCGTTGTTACGATTAAAATCAATGTTATATAAAATCTTTTACGTTACTAGGCTTTGCAGTCTAGTAACAAGAGGGAATGCTAAAATGGATTACAAAGATAAAGACAGACAGAAAGAAAAGAAAACAAGAAAAAAGATAAAAATCATATAATTCTAGTATCGTAATCGCTATAGCCGTAATATGGAGTTTGTAATTCCATATTCATTATTTTTTGACAGTTTTTAAAAATATTTTTTGATTTTTATGACCTTTTCAATCATCTTCCATTTACTTCGCTAGTAGCCCACTCGACCTTAGCGACGGCAAAAGTCCGAAAGCATGCCCTATAACAATGATATAGAACTATTCGCTGAACTAAAGAAAGATAAAAAAAAAAATGGTCGTCTGTAAAGTCGGTTTACGAGCGATAATTTTACGTGATAACGTCATAAGAAAACATTGATGAAAAATTGCATACTTTTATGAATTGAATTGAATTATTATCACTTGCCGCAATTGTTGTTGTAATAAACAATGAAAAACACATTAACTTTTCACTTCATTTTATAAACAGTTGACAAAACAGTTCACGTGTACGTTGTGTGCGGGCGCCGTCTCTCATCTACTCAGACGCATCGGCCGATGGAGTGGAAGAGAGATTGCTTGTACCGTGCTCTCGCTCGCACGCTCGGCTCAGGCGGAACGCGACAATGAGTCATGCTTTTTCGTACGCGCAGCCGGTGTTCATCGATTTATAAGACGTTATCACGTCAATAGATAATTTATGTGATAGAGGGTAAACTACTCGTACCCACTTAAAATGGAAAAATATTTTCAAAATCACTATTACTTAATACTACTTAATACATGCGGAATGAAATCCATTCATTAATTTCATTCAATAGTTATTAGAAAACTCATTTCGGTCGCGGCGAGGTCACAATTTTCAATAAAAGAGTTACAACACTACCCGCAGCTTAATGCCGCCCCACGTATATCACGATGTGCATTCTTATACATTAAAAAACCGCTTCAACAGAGGGTCATATTTAAATGAATTGTTATGCGCTCCATCGAGCCGATCGGCAATCGATCAAGAAGTGTCCACTAACAATGCAGCGCTCTCAGCGCTCGGCAATTAGACTTGTTATGCTTATGGCGTTATGTAATGGCCGGGCCTTGGAGCTTGACCCTATTCGTGATTCACTTATCTCGACGGCTAGATGTGATCGTGAATATTGGCGAGGCGACCGCGAAGGGTGTTCGTGTTTGTAAGCTCAATCGGACGAATACTAATCGATCGATGAAGGGTCGAAGGGCAGAACGGATATTGTTGTTTGACGGCCGTCACTTTAAAATCGATTTATAGGATAATCGATAAAAATATAGCGATTATGAGCAGGTTAAGATCGAAATGAGTTGGATGGATTATGTGCCTAGGTATAATTAAAAATTTCTAATTACTGTTTACTTGTTCCTGAAATGAACGTATTGCCCATTGATGGTTTTTTTTTTATGGTAGATCGAGGAGCAAACGAGTCATCAGTGTTTTTATAGCTTCTTGGGTAGGAATAGGATATCTGATGGAGTTGGAGTAGACTGATAGAGAGTGAAAGGGGTGGCAGAAGGAGGAGTAAGCGTTACGGAGGGAGTGGGCCATCGGAACTCTCATACATTGGATGAAATGCAACTGCGGAAGCCGTTACTTCACGCCACTTCTGTCTGTACTTTGTATTCTACAGTGTGATATTCCACCAGTCGGGTCGGCCCATGTGCTGTAGTCAAGTTGACCACTACATGGCTCTACCACAATCATAAAGTGGTATAAAGCGGTTGTTGAATGTGAATTGGTTTTGCAGGTTACATAAGATATTAAAATGCCTTAAAAGTTAAATAATTTCAAAATGAATACAAATTTATTTGTGATTAGTACTTTAATCAATCGGACGTTGTTTTTGTTTTAATTTTTGGGTAAAAAAATTGAAATGTTGTGATGTTTTAAGGCCCTAGGAAAAAGGTTTTACGATGGAGTCCGAATGTGTGTAATTTAATAAGGTCGAGGAAAAAATTTTTTCGTATTTTATATACAAATTCAAGATAATTTTTGTCATATTTTATTTACAGTTAATTATAATAGATATACACATACATATATTGTTTTGTCGTTTTGTTTAACAACTTGTTGCCATTTTGTAGGTAGTTACATAATCCCATTTGTGTAGGAATTTGGGACCTCTGATCAAAAAAATGCGACAAGTAAAGAATTCTGAAGACACCGAAACAGGTGAAAATCTGAAGGTCAAGGTCAGGGGTATATGGTGGATGTATTAACATTTCTCAACCAAATTTTCTCAATACTTGCTGAGGTGGCTAAAGATGTGTGTGGTCTGACATTATGATGGTGAAAAACAACATCCTTTCTGTTGATCAATGCCGGTGGTTTTTTTCTCTACTATTTGCTTGAGTCTCATCAGCTATTGGTAGTAGAGATCCTAATTGACGGTTATACCCGGCGGTAAAAGCTTATAATGAAAAATGCCTTTGCAATCTCCCTATACACAGCATCAACTTGTAGCGAGTTAATTTAGGTTTCGTTATAGTTTGTGGAGCTTACTTGCCTTTTGACCATGATCTTTTTTACCGGTTCTTGTCGTAGGTAATCCATTTTTTATCACCCGTGATTTAAATTTTTAAAAAGGGATCGGTTTCATTATGTTTCAATAGAAAATCGCAAATGACTATACGATTCATTAGATTTCTTTAAGTGAGCTAATATGGAGCCCAAGTATCGAGTTTTTCTGTATATCCAGTTTTTTTCAAATGAGTCAAAACTATTTTGTGGCAATCCTCAACTCTTCAGCTATGTCTTAAGACCTAATATGCTGATCTTGCTCTATTTTTTCCAAAATGGCATCAGCATTACCTGTAACATGTCGACCAGAGCCAGGTTCGTTTTTGAGATGAAAATTCCGGACTGAAATCGCTTGAACTAGTTTTGTGCTACTCTTACAGACAATTCATTAAATCCATAAATGTCAAAAAATTTTTTCGAGGCTTAGGTTGCATTTTTTATAATAAAACATCAAAAGGTATCGAATTTCTACATTACACCACCATTTTGGTGGACAGAAAAACAATAGAAAAATGTTGCGACGCCGTTCTTACTTTTTTTTTTTTTCTTTAAAATATAATCTATTTAATGGTATCAAAACTAGCTAGACAAAAGCAGCACAACCAAAAAGATTTTGCTGCAAATTTTTTCTTATGAATTATGAAAAAACATTTTCCTGAACTTAATATCTATGTAATATGTATGTAAACGCTTTACACTTATTAGTAGCATTCAAAGGGGTTTATCCTAATTTTCAACTTTTGAAAATTTGATTTTGAGCGTTTAAATCCGTTTACAATAATTTCAAAATGACTATTGTATTGGAGTTCACTCCTTAAGAATGAACTTTTCATATATAAGGGGCATGAAAAATGATGGGGAGTAAAATCAAACTTGCGTTACGTTACGTTTCGTTACGTTACGTTGAGGTCAGTCTCATATGTATTCATGCGCAATTTATCTTACGCATCCCCTAACAGTATATGTAAAGTATAGCACCGACTTAACTATATCAGTATATACTTTATTTATTTAATGTTAATAAATAACAACTGTTAATTTGCGGAGTTTTGATTTCAAATTATTCATTTTTCTGGTAGAATTCTGGGAACAGCTAGATATGGTACCACTGTTGATGCGATGTTTTTGCTATTTATCACACATCTTCCGATGTCTATGTATCATATTTTAGTTACCACAAAACCAATTGTCTCAGTATTCAATGAAGTCGATATTGTTCCTGGAATAAATACAACATAAGATGACGCAAATGGTGAATAAAATCAATCTTGCTTAAAACTATTACGTAAAATTATCATTGTTTATGTTTTCATGGTTTTGTTATGTATTTTAACGAATTCATTGTATAATTAATATAAATAAATGTGTCATGCATGCTTTAAATAATATAAATAATGCATTTATTTACTCTCATTCACTATTCTATTTATTTTATAATCGTTCGTAAGGAGTAAACTTCAGTCGTGCGTCGGAGCTGACACACATACACTTTTTGTTTCCTTTTTCTCTTAATTTTCAAACTAACTGATCGAACAATTTCAAAAGTCAATACTTTCTGTTCCTCTAAGCATTATTAAATGTGAATTCTTTTGGAAACAGTTAATTTTGTTCGTTATTAAAATTAGAATAAGAAATTCATAAAGCTCTTATTTATTAGCTAACTTTTAACCGATTTAACTAATTGAATTCGGGTTAGAGCTTCCAAGGTCTTTGTGCGATGTTGTGCATAAAGCAAGAACATTTCAGAAGTCAGGATAAGCTTGTCTAGCCGTCCATAATAGACTTCTCGCTCTTAGATTTATTTGCGGTAGTGAAACTTTGTCTTGATACCACATAATATGAAATTTGAATTAACGAAATGGGATACAATCCTTATGTGGTATGTGTGGTGTCCTTGAAAGGTAGCTATAAAAATAGTTAATCTGGAGACAATGTTATGCGTATCTGCAGTTTGAGAAAAGGAATTTATAAAATAACTGTATATAATTATTTTCGATTACACGCATTTATAACATAAATTTTATAAATTCAAGATGAGTTCTCGATAGTCTTTTGGAAATAAAATTGTTATGGCATTTAACAAAAAAACATGTAAAATAACACTACCGAATTGAAAACCTCCACCTTTTTTTTGAAGTCGTTCAAAAATAACGCTTGATCGATGTCATCAACTAAAAAAGCAGAGGTCTCTATCTACCTATTTCTCGGGAATACAAGCTTGAGCTTAGCGTATCTCAATCGTATAAATGACGCTTGAAAAATATAATCAGGCCTAAAAGCCCTAAATGTAACCGGCTCAGACGTCTAGGTCATAAGAAGTAAAGGGAGGCACATTGTAATCATTCAGCGTCGCGGGCGCGTCCCGCGGGTTTCGCACGCGCTCGTATTGTTCACGTGCGCGCGCACAGCCTGTGACTGGGACTAACGAGGCCCTAATTTGTTTACGTCTTTGACTAAACACGGGCATTTGTTTGCGTTCTCGTGTTCCACACCTGAGTTATACGTCATGATGAGAATAAATTGTTTCGGAAGTTTTTGATGTATTCTCTCATTTCAAATTGGTATTTGAAATGAAATGATTACTGAACCAGGATTTCAACTATCATGCAGTCATATTACACAGTTAATAATCTATATGAGTGGCATCAAACTTTAATTATGATGATGAATCATTTAAGGCTGTAAAATATAATAACATAGGAATATAAAAGCATTAGATTAATTAAATTGCTGTATTTTATGAGATACAATATTTATTAAATTGAGCGATAAAATCGTTGAATTTATCGTTCATTTATATAAATGATTAGCCAATTAGGTTTGGTAAAAGAAATATGAAAATAAAATCAATTTAGTGGATCCCGTGTAGATGAGTGGAATGTTTTTGAAAGATAGATATAATATCCTTATTAGGGTAGGGTATATAGGGTAGGGTAGGGTACGGTGTTTTTTCATAGGATTTTTAAGGGGCGAATGAGTATATCAGACACTAGAGAGTAGTAGGCTCTTTTATTGAAAACTTTCTTGTCGTAGTTGATTTGGATGGTAGACTATTCCAAAGTTTTACCGTACGTGGCAACAAATTGTGCATGAAGCGTACGGTGTAGGACTCCAGCCATCAATATGGTGATCAGCTATCAAAATTGTGGTGATGGTATTTCCAACGAGCTGAACGATGACGGAATTAGGAACAAAGTTGAGCAATTCTTAGGAGTACTTCTCCGATAAGTGAAAAGAAAAGTATGTTGCAGTGGTTTTGGCCATTTGAAAAGGATGAACGATCAGATTAACGGAAAGATCAGCAGAAATCGCCCTAGAAAATTTTAGCAGACCAAGTTGGTAGCATATTACAATATAGCCAAATTTTAAGTAGACGATACCAAAGAGATGGCATGAAACGATTGGAAGATGTTGTTTAGAGAGACATGCGAATGCAACGCATGTGGAGATCTGTGGTCCCTGTTTTTTTATAGGAAAAAGGATAGAGATTCAAAAAAAGATTTTAAAAAATCCAAAAAAGGTGAGAAACGTGCCGAGGGATGAATGGCAAGAGGGTGTATAAAAATATCATGCCGCTAGCGTTAACCTGAAGTCAATCTCATGTAGCTATGGCACCGCTGAAAGAGTGCTGCCATTGCCCATCCTAAGTTGGGCATTCACCGTACACAAAATGTCAGATTGTACGGTACATTATGCAGTCATTTATCTGAGTTTTCAGTTGTATGCCGGCAGACAGGCTTATATAGCTCTAAGTCGCGGAAGGTCACTAAATGGAATTCAGATTAAAAAACTTGATTGCTCATAGTTGACAGGGAAAGTTCCATGTATTAGTGATGCGTTAGATGAATTGGAAAGGTTACATAGACGTGAATGATATAAACTTAAATTTATAAGTGAGTTTATTCTAAAACCAATGCTCTTAATTTTAAATATTATTGATATCGTTTAAAGACTAAAAATTTAGAAAATAAATTATAGCTAAAATAATGTAAAGAAAAACACACTTTAATAGCAAACCGTACTAAAAAGTAGAAAATAATTTTTAGTTGTGAAATGTTTCTGTTACAGCAATATAAAATTCTACAAATAGTCATAATTTACTCGAAATAAAATTAGAGTAAAATTTAAGTTTTTAACAAAATAATTCAATTTACAATTAAAAGCGTGGAGTGCGATTTTCTATATTTTCGCAATAAACCTACTTTAATAAATAGTTATCAATGGAATATTTAATTGTATCATTTAATATAAAGCATTCCACCCTATTTTACTATAAATTGAATTATTTTGTTAATAACTTAAGTTTTAATCTAATAATAATTTTTTTAATTTTTAGTTCGGTTTGCTGATAAAGCATCTTCATTTTTTTTTAATATAATTTTTAATGTATATTTTGTATCATCTAATATGTTTATTAATATATACAGTTATTAGTGTTTTCATGCTAATTTAAACAGTAATACATTATGTTCTTTTAAATCATAACCAGCATAAATAGCTAATTTTAATGTTGCTGAATCGATTGAAATGTATATGTTTTAATTAAATTTGTTGTTAAAAAAATATTGATTTTTTATTTTTAAGAAAAATAAGTGTTTCTAAGCTTGAAGTAAATTAAACGTGCATTGTTGACGACGTCTTTATCTTTATTTGATGGTAAAAACTAAAAATAATCACGAAACGTTATGCTCTAGTATTTAAAATTGTATTTAACTTGCGATACATAGTTTTTCTTATTGAAAATGTATATTTTACAATTTTATACTATATGAAAAATAAGAGTTGTTATCAAATTATTAAAGGTCTACCCTTAGTTCATTAAGGGTATATTTATTAAGTGCATGGTGCACAGCTAAAATAGCAAGTTGAATTTTGACATAAAAGCGATTCTCTAAGTTCATTCCTGTCGGCGGACTGCTCGATTATAAGGAAGTCCTATAGAGAATTTAATAGTGTTAATAATATGTTTGGAGAAGCGAGGAGGTTTTATTCTACTTTTTCCGGCGCACCTAAAAACGTTGGTACTACGAATTAGGCGATTTTAAATTTGCCCGTATCTATTTATTTCAGCAACTTAAGATTTTATAACATAAAATTAATTGTCTATGAAATATTTGTATGAAACGAATATAATCCGATTTCCACTATTTCAAATTCAAATTGATAACGAGTTGGTAAAATCTAAAGAACGATTTCATCGTCTCCATGGCCTTGTAATGGAATTATTTTAAGGGTTCTCCGTTTTAAATCGGCTCAGTATTGATTCGTTTTGTAATTCTACAAACCGGTCTGTTTCGATCTATAAAGGGTCGCAGTGTATAATTGAATTAAACCCCATTTCGTTTGAAAACATCTTCACGTTCGCTCAAACTCGAATATTTTCATTGTTTCAGTAAATTAATAAGACCGTAGGACCATTGCGACGTGACGCACGCACGCGATCTAAATCTAAACACCTCCGAGAGAGGAACGGAATAAGACGAAACATGAAGTCATAACGAGCGAACACCTCAGCGACGCTGCAGCCAAGAGTTGCTAATAAATGTGGATAATCATATTAACGAGGGCGTATAACGTGGCAGTCGACGTCCTTAAAGCAAACATTTGCAGAATTAAATTATTCGGCGGGATTCCGGGGGCCGAAGAAACGCTGAGCGGTGCGGCGGGAGGGGGGCGTGCGGTTCATGACAAAGCCAATACAAACATCGCCTTGAGCTAAAAAGCAGTTGAAGTAAAACAAAACAGCGCTCCCCCTACGTGAAGCGGGGCGGCGTAAACACACGCATTCCGTTCCACGAATTAATTAGCCCGCCGTCAGCGCACGCGCCGCAGCGGCTCTGGGTGCCGTTTTATGACATGTAAAGATTTTACAATGCATCAGTTCAGATTTTATGCTATGTTTGGTTTATGGTTCAATGCAGTTAAAGTTGTTAAATTTATTTAAGTCATTCTCGAGTTTGAGTAAAACACGCGAACCTGTACACTTCGATGTTCTTGTTTGAAAACTTATACGTAGGTTTATGGTGATAATAGGCTTTTATATAGCCACACTTAAGTAATTTTTCAGGTGCCAAAGTTCAATTGTATGGAGGGACTGTGAAAAAAGATAAAGGACATATTCAGCGCTAAAAGTTTTTTTCGACTTACGTAGTGTCGTTATATAGGTATTTAAAAACACAATAAATGTTTTCACCCGTGTTTTCCTTTGAAGAGTATATTTTGCAGTTTATTTGCTTGGAAATCATAAAATTTCTGTCCTCCTCCCTCTATCTTTCGAACTATATATTTCAAAAATCTATAACATAACAGAACGATAGAGCTTCATAAATAGATTGAAGTAAAATTGATTCGAACAAAATTTGTTAACAAGTATTTTGATATCCACAAGTTTCAATTTATAAGGTGAATTAGATATCCGTTTGATTTAGGCTTACTTTACTAATTTCATATTTCATAAATTTGCGAATTTCATATTTTTTTTCGTTGGTGTGGAACCCTGGAAGCAGGAGTCCCACTCTCAAGTTGACCTTTTTGACGTACGACTCCGTTTTAGACCTGGTCGATTTTTCATATTAGTCCTCACTATATCTTCCTAACACTGTTCTATTATTGAGTTTGTATACTCGGGTAGTATGTTTACAAATGGTTGTAAACATGTTAGAGATATAGAAAAGAGAATGAATGGGTCCTTGCTTGCTTCATAATAGTATCAACAGTGAAAGTGTCTCAGGACAAGCGTGGTTGGCTATCGATTATGGGGCCCAATCCCTATACGCTTATGTACGATAGTGAAAGTTGGGTGTGGTAGTAAAAAAAAAATGAAAATAGAATGGATGCGGTGGAGATGTGATCTCTACATAAAATGTGTGGAGTCTCTTTGAAAAATAGGTGTAGAAACAGTGATGTCATAGAGCGGTGTGGTTTGAAGGAAGATTTACTGACTAGAGCGGAAAAAGGTATGTGGCGGTGGTTTCGTCATCTGGAAATGATGAATGAAAGTAGACTGACAAAACAAATTCATAGAGCAATTGTGTGTGGTGGAAACATCAACAAAGGTGGCCCTAGAAAATTTCACGCAAAACAATCGGTGGCATATTAAAAAGGGACATTTTTAGCACATGAAACCGATGAACTTGCGTGAAAAGAATGGTGGTTTTCGGCGAAGCAAGAGACGTACAAAAAATTACATCATGAGGTTAATATATGGTCTCTGTCTATCCTTCTGGGAAATAGGTGTCAGTTTATATTATTATATTACATATTCCTAATGGTCACAGGAAGAATGATAGACGATTGTAGAGTTAGCCTTCTCATATCTGTGACGACGTATGCCTTTATCTGGTCTGATTATTATCTATGTTTATTTCATTCTCCTAAAGTATAACATTATTTTTCTTCTTCCAGGGAGCGGTAGTCATAAAAAATTATGAATTGATAACTTAAAAATTATTTAGCATTTTCAGATATTTACCTGTTTGGGAAACGACATAATTATGGAAGTATGCAGATAAGTAAACGGAAGAGTAATGTCAGTTTATACTAATTCTTCGGGTATTCCATTCAATTAAATATGTGTAGTTGAATGACTGCAATTTGCTCAGATAATCTATGCGCGTGCGATTCTTAACCAACATTTAAGCAGACATTTAAATAGCAAAGCAGTAATTTGTTCTGTATGTAAATGGATGTTTAAATGTTGTCGGACACGGACCTAAAGTTTCTACAAGGATCGAATGTTTATCATTTAGCATTAGTAATGATAATATAACAAATCATAATTGGCACAAGCTTTTGCTTGCAGTTTTACCCGCGTGGCGATATGATGAAATTCTATCCATGGTCCTCGTCTTGCTCTATAGTAATCCTGATTTCAGTTCTGGTTCTAGTTCAGAAGTCGGTTTCGATTCCAATCCAGCTTTTGATTTCGACCTTAGATCCCGTTGGTATCCTAAGCATTTTGCATCTAATTTTGAGACAAATATCACATTGATCAGACAATCGTTTGCAACCAGAAAGCGATGTAAACAGAATAACGAATTCATTGTCGCAATTTCAATTTATATTAATAATATTATTAAGTTTAGGATAAAAATCTATAATTTATTTTTTGAAAGAACCTGATACATAAAAATGCAAATCTTGCAGCTTTAATATCGTTTTGTAAGGCTTTTTAGATATTGAATGTCACTGAGGTATTTATTTATTTTTACAATCTCTTTATTTCAGATTGAAGGATTTGGACATCGCGCCTTTCTCGGGAGGTGCTGACGACGGCTGTCCCGTTTACGGTGATAGCGTCCGGAGCCTATGGCTTAACGTACTTCCCGAGCCACAGAACGAATGGTTAAATGTCAATTAAGCCAAAACTCATTTGTCGATTCAGCTGTGATTAGGATTTGAACCCGGTCGTTTGGTTCGAAGCCAACACTCTTGACTCGATTACTCTCACAAAAATGTTTTACAACTTGGAAAAAGATTTAGCGGATATGACGTAGTACTGAAAGGTATAATTTGAAAGGCATAGAAACAACTGTGAAGACCTATGGAAATAATCATCATATGAGATTAATATAATTTGCATGGATGCGTAGCAATGCAAATAATAAATATGTAGATACATAAAATTACTTAAATGATAGTCAAAAAGTTTTGTTAAATAGACAGCTATTTTTTTTATTTTGACATATGTTTCCCAAATGATTTGGGAAATAGTTAAATTCTTATTTACTTTTAAAGAAATAAAGACGATCTTAAAAATAAATCGTGTTCTTCAAAACCGCGGTCAACGATCCGCCAAACTGAATACATTTTATGCGAACGAGTTAGCAGTTATTAAATTGCTTCGCATCTATGGACTCGATTTACGAACTGGCTGGAAGTAAAGTTTGTTCTGCAAGCCAACCATTAAAAATAAGTCTCAAGCAGCTGTGTAATCACCTTGAACCCGCTTTCGCCCGCAGCGATTAAATAATTATACGCATGAGTTGCTCAACTCCGTTTAACCGGAAATATTTTAAAATAATTGTAGGACTTTTCGGTATCTGAAACCGAACGTTAGAATCTTATTCTAGAGCGTTAATTTAGTATTGTGCCGTGATATTGTACATATGCGTCCGCCCGATTTAGAAGCTGTTCATTGTTATTGCAAAGGCTGTGTTTTGAATCGATACAATTAAATTTCACAATCTGATAACGCAAGACTGAAAGTCTATTCATGTACTGTCCGTGACATTTCTGAGGTTGAACACTTTAGAAGCAGAAACGAAAGCAAAAATAATATAACACTGTAATAGAAACATTTACTAGTTCGAATGGCGTTATAATTCTATTGATAAATGTAATATCTAATATGATTCAGGCGCGACGTGTTGCTGTTTTTTTAAGAATTGTGCGATTACTATTATAAAGTACGTATATCATTCACAAAAAATATTATATGTGTTATCTATGAATATGTAGAAATTAATCGAGATATAATTAACCACCTAGAGAATAGGGTGGGGGGCGGAGGCGAGGAGTTTCTTGCTGAAAGCTTAACAAAAGAGTCAATTGTAAAGTTTTTTCATTATATAAATTGTACGACAAGAGAAGTTGTTGAAAGTTACGATTGCAATCGGGTCCGCCGCACTTGACCAACGCAGCGTGCGGTCATGGGCACCTTCACCGCACAACAATTACAGATGAAGTAGTGCCAGATGCACATTTAGGTATAATCATAAATAAGTGGTAGACATTTTATAATTTTTAACTTGATTATACTTAATAAATGAAATTATTAAGAGGTAATCTATAATATGCAGAAAATTAAAAAATAAATAAATAGTTGATGAGTTTTGACGGTTGATTCCGTGTGAAAACCTTCAGATATCATTGTATTCCAAAAAAAAACTATTTAAAATTATGTAATATCTGAAAAAAGTATCAGATAACTAATGATAAATACTATTACTGCTATAAAATATTGATCTATGTAGATACACAGTACACCATGTATATATGTAATATTAATGTACTGCATTATCATTATTACTACCTACATTATTACTGTACGACGATAATACTATACATTGGTGTAATTTGTACTTTCATAGGTGAAAAAAAATACTCCCTGTTGCTCGTTTTAATTAAAAACATAGCTTCTATAGTGTTCGTCACAATTATTTTGCGTAAACGAATACACAACTCAAGTTACATAACTACAACCTGATCGCTTGAAATTGCTTTGAAAACTGCACGCAGAATTCGCGGAATCAAATACTAGACGAAGCCATTACGTTAATTAAAAACAAACTTTGGAATTGTTTTCAATCCAATTAAAATTTATTGTTCTCGTAAAATTTCCACAGCAATCGATCATTCGCAAGTCCGCTCGGGGCAGACGGATCTCTACTCTCGTCTCTTATTTATATACATTTCGTTTGCTTTTGTTTGTTTATTGATCGCTTATTGGCCATGACTGAGAATGCAACGGAAAGTTATTGACTTTTGATAATGAAACAAGTTTGCGTCGCGGCTGACCGAGAGCCCGCGGCCTCGTTGTTGCGGTGTCCGTACCGCGGTGTGTCTTCAGTTGCGACACTTCTTATTATCACGTTATAGTTCGCCACTTGCATATACGATTTCTGTTTTATAACGCATACTTAACGGGTTATGTAAAGCGAATATCATTGCTTTTGTGTCGCAAGGCGAATCTATGTGTAGCTATGGCGCGGTAAGAACCAGTCCACGGTTGAGGTTGTACACTTGAGATCTTGTCATTGCCTTTTGCAACATCAAAAAAAAAAAAATGGCTCGAGCGTTTCACATCTAGTGCACTTTACGTAGAGAATTTTATGAACGTTTGCGTCCGTGAATTGAAAGAACTAAGCGGCGTTTTAGTAAAAAGTTATGCTATTGCAGAGCCGGTAATGGGAAGCAGGTGGGGCGTTACGTATCTGGCGCACCATCAGCACGTGCAGCGTGATGGTGTATTTGAGTAACATGGACATTTCATGAGCCGAGACTAAAACAGCTCGACCCGGAAAAGTTGCGGTTCCGAGCTCACGACAACATTTCGTAAAGTCAGCCGCCTCATTTTCTAGTGGCAATGGATATTATATTGGGCAACTGGTTGCGAAATGTTATTTTTCGATATCTACACCAGTTATTGTTTTAGGATTTTCTCGTTATAGTTGTGTGTCTTCATTCAAAGCCAATGTGACGTTCAATATTCATGATAGCTAGGAGTTTTGTATGTTTATTAATAGACTAAAACTTTCACCTATAATTTTAATATTTATGCTTAGGTATTATAGGTCACTAAACAGTATTAATTTATTATTTTTAATGACAGCAGAAACGTCACTTTTAATTCATTATATAAATATTATTTTGTGAATGTGTAGTTTCTTTTTTAGATATTTAACTGATGTTAATTAATAGGACGAGTTTATAAAAAAATTACGATATAATAATTGTATCAAAACCATTTCTGTAGAATTGAATTTACATAGAAATGACTTCGAATTATGAAATTATTTCATGCACAAATAATTTCGTGTTAACTGTTACACTTGAAGTTAACATATAGTTGGAGTTCTATCTATACTTTTCGTTTCTTATATGTGCATTTGCGTATGTGTGTATGTGTTTTTATTTATGTTTGAGTCGTAAGATATTATTCCTTGAAGGACAAAATTCCTTGTCAATTGATAACAAGATTCCTTGACATAATTTCTTACAGTAATTATTTATTTAAAATATTATCATTTAATGGTCGGTTAATTGGAAACGAACGGTATATATATTACAAAACGCCATAAGTATGAACGTGCCCTCAATAAAACTATTTTGTAAGGTTTGACGAACGACTGCTTCACAAGAATTTACGTAAACTACATAATTATATATTCGACTCATCGTAAATAAATGTGCCTAACGATCCGAGCTTTCAGTAGATTTTCTTATATGTTCCGCTATACATTTGCAGTGCCCAACTGATTCATATAAAATAGCATCACGACTTATTGCATTAAATTATAACGATAATAATGACGAATTATATTATATAAATGCCACTCAACAAAAAAAAAATAAAACTCCTTGTTAGAAGACCCTAACGAATAAAGGCTATGTCGATTTGTGTTTGTGATATGTATAATATTAGTTGCCTGAATGTCAAGCCTTATTAGTATGCATCGGTGAAGAATTACTAAGTTACACTTCAGCACTTACAAAGCGCAGATCTGTAAACTTTACTGTTTCAGGTGAATACTGGCTAATAGTATTCGTCGAGATTAAACATTTTATTATAAAACAAAAAAAAAAGGTTTTGAAAGTATCAGCGGAATGGCCTTGAGTAAAACGTGACAAACTGTAATAAAACTCTAATTCAACTAAAAATGTTCGTGACAGATATTAAGTCTGGTAAACTTTATTTTCACAAAAGTAAATAAAATGCAAGAAAGACTTTGACATTAAAAAATAATTATAATACCTCAGAGTTAATCATGTTTTCGGCCACAAAAATGATTCATAGAAACCTCAATATGTCTTTCTATATGCACACAAATAATACGTAAGATCAATTTGGGTGTAAATGCATAGAATTGCATGTGCATTGTACCTACCTGTTGCAGTAATAGCTCATGAGCCAACGATAGCCTGCGGTCGGTTACCATTCTTAGTATAATAATCTCATCTACCTTGAGAGGCACGTATAACCAACTATTCCGGTTAGGTCTAGACACTTAGGTCACGACTCTTGAATACTAAAAATGTGTCGCATTTGTAAGTCGTTTTTAGTGTTCCGCACCGGAATAGAGAAAACGGAATCCTTATAATGGGACCATCTGCCTGCTGTACTTATCAGTTGGAGATCATTTGGACCAACCTTTTCTCCAAACCAATTTATATTATAAAGCCTATAAATATGATCTCGAATAACAGTTTCGGAAGCTACAATAAAATATATTGAAATTCAATGTATTATTAGATCCAAAAAACTACTAAAAGCCAATTAATTAACGAATCACCAATATATTTCTAATCATTGATTATTTTATTCCAGAAAAACTAAAATAATGTAATATTGTACGAAGATTATTAAAAGTTCGATATTCGTTGCAGTTTTTGTATGACAAAAATAGACATAAACTGTCCTTAATCGTAAAATTATTCTATCATTAACTAGGCTTCATCATATGACAACGCTAGGCTTTTGTTACGTTGTTGCAGGGGTACACTCCTAGTTGCATAGAGCGAGTATTTTGCCTTTTGAATTAAATTTCATAATGATACTGTAAAAGATGTATTACAAAATAATGAATATGTGAAAATGTGTCACCTTTTAATACGGCACAGAATGACTATTTTGGGAGTTGGAATCGCGATTGACTACTTTTAGGGTTCCGAGCTATAATTGCAAAAACTGAACACTTATGGTGTCGTCATGTCCGTCCGTGCGCAAGTCACAGGCACTTTATTCAAAAACTACAAGAGATATATTAATGAGATTTATAGTGTAGGTGTCTTGTATAATCCGCTACTTAATTCGTTGGTTAAATAATAAAAATAATTATTTCACGGGAGCCTATCCATACACGTAACAGAAGTTTAAGAATTTTTTTTTAACAAACATCAACGAGTGGCACATATTTCGATAGTTATTTCAAAAATACTTTAAGGTTTCTTAGTAATTTTTCTGATTACGTGAAGAATTTCGGAAATGATTGCTCCGAAATTTGCAGGAATTGTGTCCCCCTCTATTATCTAAACCGCATGTTCAAAAAATATGAAAAAAAATAACAAAGATAACGTTTAATAAACACTTCCAAAGAAAATTATTTCGAATTATAATCATAATCAGTTTTTGAGTTACTTCCGAAAAACAGCGCTTCTCAACAAAATAACATAAGTGCCATGAAGATACATTTTTTTGCTGATGTACTTTAGTTTACACTAGTTTAATAGTAATGGTCGACATATCTACTTGTTTTTTTAGTTATAGGCGACTAAAGTGCTTATAACTATTCCGTGCGGGAAACAAAATTTTTTTCATCTGTATTTGTTTGTAATAACCGTTTCGGAACCCTCTAATGAGCATGGCCCGACATGCTCTTGGCCAGTTTTTTTTTGACCCAAAACAAATATCCTATTGTACAACACTACGTCGCGCTGTCGCTATCATGAGAGCGACGTTTGTGCAAGACGCCGCGAAACGACCGAGACAAAGCGCTTTATTTTTTTGAACGATTTGATTTTATTTCGTACATTTGCCGCGCGCCGCACACTTCCTATATCGGCTCGCGGCCGAGTTACATAAGATAACGTGTCTGTTACGTGATACGTACGAAATTCACCGTATCCCCGCGCATTCATCCGACGCGGCCCGACGACGCGCCTGCCGCAGCGGGCGCCCGTCGAGATAAAAGCTTCATTCTCCTTTATTAACGTATGCGCATATCAAGTCGGCCCGATGCGGATATGGGATTACGTTGTTTATGACGTCGGAGAGTCGGCGGCGGACACCTCACTTTCACGCGGTGCGATCGGGGAACTAGCTCATTGTGTGGATTTTTCACCTTCCCGAGGCGCGCAGACACCGAAGTTTCGCCAGTCGTCGTTATTTACATACGGACTCGGAAGGAGACACGACTTCTTATGAACCCGAGCCCCGGGGCGGCACGTGCACCGGGCGACACGCGAGAGCGTCACGGCACCCAGTCACGCGGCACGTTACACGGACTGGTCAAATAATAAGCTATCTGTTACCATGGTTTCGTTCTTGCCGCATACTATTTTATACAATAAATGCATTACATCGTGCTAACCCGTCATTAAGTTAAATGCATCCGAACACGATCTGTAAATAAACAGAGGTAAAATTCCTGTATATTATTATTTTATTTAAAAATCGTAAACAGATTCAATTCTATCGTGCATCCGCAATTATTGCTATTGACACATTTTTAAAAATTTATGTGGCATATGATCGTTTCGGCGCGAACGCAAATAGATAAATATAAAAAAAGTACGATCGTTTGCAGCAACATCAGTAACAAGTTTTTTACCATTACTGTTTTCAAGAAACAGACGGAAGACAAACGCGACATATACAAACCCAAAAAACAACAGATTTTTTTTTATTTTACCCACGACCCATTAAAAACATGTAACACTGTCAAATATAGACTAGGTACCAGCAAATCGTATTATCACCGAAGTTAACATACACAGGGTATGTTAAGTTTCATATGCATTTCCACGGGCATCGAGGTGTTATTTCTGCCTTTAAAAGGTATGCCGCCGCAAGTGTTTGCCGAAGCGTGCAGCCGTTATTGTCAGCTACACTACGTCTGCGCTGTGGGTGCAGCTCAGCGGAATAGCCGAGCACTGCAGTGCCGCCGTGCGAAGACTTAGCTAGCTTATTCGAGAGGTTTTCTTTACAGCTTGCATCCAGCACTCGAGCTTTACGCGGCGATAAAGGGCAGGCGTACTAGGCAGGCGATAGGAAAGATTCGACAAAGAACGCGACATTATTTAAATATTACATTATACTAGTTATGAGTCATTGGCGCTTTCGCTAATAATTTGCATTCATTTATCCGTGTTCTATTTCTATTATTATCGTGAGATCCAGTGGATGTCACATTTTTTGTTCGCTTATTAAATCGCAACGATTTGTATTTGAAATGTCGATTGCAACGAAATCGGTTGAATACTTTTTTTAATTGAAAAATAATTCTCGACCCCTATTATTCCTTTTTTTTTAAAGCTAAACGATATCTAAACATTTGTATAATCTAACGAAGTCCCTCTATAATTCAAGATATCAACTTTAAATGTTTTAGTTATTTCCTTAATGCGTACTTTTAAATTCTACACTTTAAAATGACGAAACAGAACCTGTAATACGTATCGAGATAGTATTAAAGTACAATGATACAATAAAAAATATTTATTTTGATATTCATTTACTTAAATATTGACTTAAATACTTGAATATTGACATTTGTTTAAAATATACAATTGAAATAGTCAAATAGCCAAAACATCGCTCAGTACTTTTTCGGCATTTCATTTCGTCAAAAATCGTCGACTTCTTATCAATCATGTTTCAGATGCTTCAATATAATAGAATATAAAATTCATATATAAAAGTATTTATTTACATATTTCATATGTAAGAGAAATACTACTACACATTATAAAACGCAACGGCTGTCCGTTTGTCCTTTTTTGCGCTAATAGCACAAGAATAACTGGTCCGATTACAATGACTGTTTTTTCTAGATGGAAATACGTTATTTGGCTAGGTTTAAATATATACTTGCTTTTGCCAGCAACTTCTCTTGAGTGAATGTAGAACGAATTCCTTAGTGTTATACATCGATGGATTATTGTGCAGTATGCATTCTTCTGGTATAAGAAGATCGAAGTTTGGAGATGGTATGGACATCTGGATCAGAATTAGAATCTAGATCGAAACCTGACTCGGGAACGTGGTCGGAACCCATGGCTGGTAGTGTGATCGGTCGATACAAAAGATGAAGAGATTAATTTTATGGACAAGCGGGCGGCGCCGTGGGCGAAAGCTAGTAAGTTCTACGTGTACGAATGATCCAATTACTATTCTTTCTTAGCAAAAGTAAATGATAAATAAAAGTTAAGACAACCACAAAGATTTTTGAGACAATAGGCACGATATTACGAGTTTGGTTGAAAATTTATCATGAAATTGTAAAGTAGTTATTTTTTGTGAGTAAGCAGAAGCTATTTAATAATATATTCTTATTTTGCAAATAAGAAGGCATTTATATGCATATTATATATTTATTATACAAATGATCAAAAAGTGTTATTGTGAAAAATTTAAGATAACTTAGATAAAATTAAACAGAAGCATTATTTATTAAACATTTAAAAAATGTTCAACTGAGTGCAAAATAATGTTCACATGGTCTTTTATGCTGCAAGAAACGAAAAAATGCACGAATCTTGGTAATAAATTTCATTTCGATTGACAGTAAGTGACAATATCGGAACATAATCGATTTATAATGCTACATAATTCGTATCAAATTAATTAAAAAAAATATTGGCCGTAAACATATGAAGAACACGAAAGGTCACATTTATAAATAAACGTATAGGAAGAAAATTGTCCTTATAGGTCAGATTTAAATTTTAAATGGAATAGCGCATCAATGAGGAATAAATAAAAACATGGACAAAAATTGCAATTGTCAATAAGGGCATGAACTTTATTTCATTTTAATGATTTGAAGGTTGAGCTTATATTGATAGAGAGGATTCGATATGACAAATATCTTCACCGGCTTAAGTAAACAGGCAAAAGGTATTTTTAAGAATTAAATTATGTTCATAATAAAATAGGTGGCGCCCATAAATATCAAATTGAATAGGAATTATCATAAGGACTGGAACTAGAAAACTAGAATAAATATCGCGATTGGCAGTAGAGTCGAGAACGATAGTGGGTTGAGGTTCAGAATGAATGCGACTCGAATGAATGCGATCAATGAAAATAGCAAACAGTTGAGTTTCACCCAAACCAAGTTTTCTTACAGGTGTTTGATAATAATCTATATCTATAAATTTCTATAACATCTATAAAGATTTTAAAGATAACCGATTCTTTTTTGAAAAAATGGCGGATTGCAGCCTAACGCTAAGCTATAATTCAAGTCCACCAAACAATATTCATCATTGACTTGAAAATTGAAGCTTTTTCAAACTCATTATTGAGCCTTAATAAAAAGCTGCGTACAAATACGTCACGTACTATTTCATATTTGGGGAATAAGGTAATGAATTTTTGTGATTCGCATTAAAGTAAATTACGCCTAATAGATGGGCAATAATTAATCGAATTGATATTGCTCAATCATTTTAAGCTGTCTTTATAAAAAAACTCTAGATGACACCAGTAATTACCGTTCGTGCATAGCGTGCTTTTAATCCCTCAAGCTTTGCGTCAAAGTTCGAATTGACCACGGAACTAGCTTTTCCGCGTCGCAGCGGCTCAGCGGAGTTAGCAGGTAACAAAGCGGGACTTAACGAGCTGTGCTCCGGTGGGGGGCGGCCAGACTAGACTTACTCGTCTCGTCTTGCCTAACAAAGTTGGCCAAATGGATTCCGCCGAGGAGCACTGTCTCTATCTCATTTTCCATGTCGCGTTCGCTGCCATTCGAAACGTTAATTCTGTCTAGAGTACGAAGCGCGGGAGCGGCGTTTATATAACATCGGATTTGTACAAACCGTAATTTAACGTCTCAGTTATAAACGTGTCAAAATTCTCCTGAAATAATGGAGAATTACTTTTAGAAATGGTAGAATTCTTTAAAATTTTTATTAGTAATATTCACAGTTTAATTATGGCCCTTTCGAATAACCTATAATTATATAATAAAGAGATCTTTATTCGATAGCGATGCAGTGAATAATGTACAGTTTATGCCGTTAAAAGCAGTTATTCCGTTTGGATATAAAAGAGTATTAATTTAATATTCACCTCGGCTGCGATCATAAGCACTTCATAATAATGTATTTTATTTTGCAAATCCCTGATTGGAAGTTCGGAGGCGGGAGGAAATGCTTTCGCGCCGTGAATAGATTCTGGCTCAAAAGGAAATTGAAGGGTCGTTACGAGGCCCGCCTTTGAAGGCTGCCATAAATTTACGAATACATTACTGGTATTCATACAAAATGTAAGAACTGATTTCGGGGGCGGTTTTTGGCGCAGCCGCGAGACTCGCATTATTTTGCGAACGTGCCCGCGCACCCTAGATCTTTTGCGCAAGAAAACGGCGGTGGTTTCTAATAGAGCACACTCCGATCGGGTTTTGTAATCCCGTATCCGTTCGCGGTACGAACTTTCGGCGACCTTGGCGATATTTATTTTTTTTTGCCCCGGCCTTTTGTGACGAGGCAAACGATAATAATAATAATAATAGAAAAAAATAATATCGTTCAGTTTAACGTGAGCAATTCAACTCGCAAATTAGCCGTTCCCGTAAGCGCGGCGGAGACGCGGGCCGACGGCGCGCGGGCGCTTGAGAAACGGCCCGGGACGTGGCGAAACTGGACCGATAAGCGATAAAAGAGTAAAACGCGCCCGGACGTCCAAGCGGTCGAACCTAGAAAATACGCCGAGCGCGACGGCGGCCGGCGCGTTTGGGCAACGGCCGCTAATGACAAAAACTGAGGCGATCACGCGGAGAAAGTCCGAGGAAATTAATGAGCTACGGCGGCGGGACGAGCGCGGGCCGCCGCGTGCGCCGGCCGGACACCGGACTGACGTTGATCCATAAGAAAATAGATTATAGAGTATTAGTTAAAGTATAAAGATTTGACATTTTTGTATGAGACCAGTCGAACCCACACAATTTATTTATAGACCTAAATTATTACGCATTGCGTTCAATAATTATATAAGCACTCAATCGAAATCAATAATAGTCTTTTTTTACTATTTGTGATGTTTCGAATACCTCTTCAAGGCATACATTTCACACAAAAAAATAGTATTAGATACAAAATTAACATCAAATTTTATTGATATCACTAAAATTCAACTGCATTTTGATTTTAATTAGAAATCAAACTGCGAGTATTCTTTCTGCATATTGATCATTTAGATAAGATTAACTTATAGTCTATGTAAATCTTTAAAATGTAAAGTTTTCTAGTTTGAATAATTATATAAGTTTATATAATACGAAAAGTTACGGCATCAATGCCATATTGCCAAGTATAAAGTGATGAAATATCTTGTGAAAATACTGTTTCTAAAATTTTTCTAATAATAGTTCCTCCATAAGGAATTCCACAATTAAGGAGTGTGTCCATACATAGAGACCTATTTCCTTGGTTTCTTTCCTTTATGAAATCAATATTTCTAGTTGATTCGTGTTTATCAAACAGCAATGTGTTCAAAACCAATGAACAATAAATAATATGTAATAAAAACTCACGTCTATTTTCCAGAGGTGCAGTCAGAGACTATAGATTTTCACATGGTTATAATCTGTTGTATATCTTATTCGTTGATATCCGTCAAACTTTTTAGGCAGGCTCGTCAGTTTCAGATATTGAAATTTGGTAATTTTTTTAATATGCCACCAAATAGGTTTGCGTAGGGTTTTGTAGGGCAATTTTTGGCGACCTTTTAATCAAATTCTCAAACGTTTATTTTGTCTGTCTACTTTCGTTCATGAAGGCTTAAACTATTGAACTCGTTCGAATAACATAATCACTTTTGTCTTTGCCGTTGGATGAGGTGGGAGCATGTTCAAAAGTGATTTCGAAACGGTCAATTTCAAGACGCCATTACTTTATTGTTGGTTGATTCGTTTTGGTGCGGACGGCGCGACGACTTTACATAGAAAATCTTTCAAAATTTCTCCTTGACCGGTTTTCGTTATTGTGCGCCGGTTCGTTGAACGACCAAAATACCGTTATTATAAAAATTATGCTTAAGCGAAAAATCGGGTTTAAGTCGAATTTTTTCGTTGACCTAGACTTGGGAGATGGGAGTCGACGACTTCTGGATTGTCCGTCAAATAGGAGTATGAAACAAACCCCCATAAACCGGATCGAAAAAAGCCCCTTTTTTGGTTTTATTTAAATATCTTAATATGGCCTTTTACATCATTATATATAACATTTTCTGGAGTCATTGCTTCCTAAAAGTATTTGCCGTTTTCGGTGTTAACACTATCATGCCCTTAAGACAGTTCACCTCACCAGATCGCTGTTTGTATAATTAATAATACATACAGTTATCCATTAGGGTCTTTTAATGTATGTATATTCATATAAAATCATTTATGGATAATTTATTAACTCTTAGTTCGGATTTTAATTAAGAATGTTTCCAATATGTCACTAGGAATGAAGCTACGACTATTACAATTTAGTTTTTAATAAGATTCCGTTGACAATGAGTATTTATTGATTTCTTAACAACAGTCTACAATTAGCGCACAATTAACAGTCATAGATTCAGAATAGACGGATGTCAGTAATTCTAACACGAAATTTCATCCTTTCCTTGTTAACAGTCTAGATGAAACCAGGTCAATAAATAAATACTTACTTAAGATATAACAAATGCTTCCGATTACAAATTACGAGGAGCGACCGGATATGGACCCATGTTACAAAAATAAAGGGGAGAGTGACATCACACGATCTCAATCTTAAATCTTAACTGTCATAACGACTTATTTGTAAAGCATTGGAGAAAGTCATCGGCCGGGAGTGTCTCTGGTGAAACTGTTTAGCGCCATAAGCAGGCTTTTTTTTTGCTTGTAGTCTCTAAAACATTTAAGATACGTGACTAATCTTGATTAGACTTCTTTGAGGCTGTGTCGAAAAATTGCATAAACTAATTATGCGGTAATTATCATCAGTAGAAAGGTTACAGAGCGATATTATTTTAAAATTTATTAACGGTATTGTAATTTTTAAAATAAAAATGACAATGTTCGATGTTATGAAAAATTGTAAAAAAAGGATATCATTACGAGGGCACTGAGAAATTTTTAAAATATCTATCTAATTATAAATCTTTACCAGCTTACAACGTATAGACATAGCATTATATAAATCCTTATGGTTTTTAATTCATTAATGAGTCAATATTCTAGTCCAGTAGAGCCATTCAACTTTATTCAACTTTGCTCAGCACGAAAATGGGGTGGCTTGACCTGTAAGATACCACACCCTCCAGGATACAGACGGAAATTAACAGCTCACCCCGTTTCGTCTCGTCCAGTAAGTGAGTGTTCTGGAGGCCCACTGCTCCCTCTATCAAACCATTCCCTCTCCATCACCAGAGTCCCTCTTCATCAGATATCCTATCCAAGATGACGCACTGATGTCTCCTCGTGATGCAAGCGTCCATGAGCACCGATGATTACCTATTCTCTGTTGGCTTGCATGTTCGTTTGTCCCTTGAAAATGCTATAAAAATATTTAATGCATTTTCTTAGCGTACTTTCAAGGCAATGTGTATACGTATTAATTAATAGTACGTACCGATATTGCAATGTAAATGTTGTTGTGTTCCTGAAACATTACAAAATAATTTTAATTACACGTATAAAAGTATAAAAATTAATTTAAAAAAGCAGTCTTTATATACTGCATAAACAATTCTAACAAGTATTCGAGTTACGAAGAGAAAATATACACGTATCATAATATTTGTCCATGGTACAATGTTGCGTTATCGTAGACAAAGAAATACGAGCATTCCAATAAGCATAATTATGCTAATTTATCATTCGGCATTTCAATTGAAATAATGAACGTTCGGTAATCCAAAACAAAAAAAATACCTTGGACGAAAATAAATAACATAAAAAAAATAAAACTGGACCGTTCCTAGCGTTACTTCCTTTTCCTGTGCAGCAATCGCGGCGTTAAGTGGACGAAGGAAAATAACGCTAATGATTACTTAGCGAGCATGAAGGCTGTGTTGCTGGGCGGCCGTCGGTTGCGCGTCGGCGCGGGCGCCGGTGCCGTTTTGCCCGATTTTGAACGATGCGCGAGCGCCGCTTGAACCGTGTGGACATTGACCCAGTATTCTCGTTGAATCTTAATTAGCCGGTTTCGCAATGCTCGCCGTAAGCGCCGCGCAAGGGCCGGTCGGGCAGCGCTTTGTAGCGTTTTGAGTGGACGCAACGCGCCGTTGTTTAGAATTTGAGATCGACGCCGCGATATGGAAATTGAAGAGTTCTAGTGTATTTTTAATTTCTGTTCGAGATTGAAATGATACGCGAGCGTTATGAAATGCGAGTGATGTTTGAGTAATTAGTTGCCTGCTTTTATTTCCATTTTGATGTGCGTTTTTTACACTCCTATTTCAATAAATGCAGAGACGAAAAATGATTAAATGGAAAGAGAAGAAAATGAATTAAGTTTATAACTGTAGTATATTTAATACGTCAGTCTTTGAAAAAATAAAGTTCTATCGATGGCCGTTGAAGAACTAACAAATACAGAAAAATACAGATCGGTTTATCTATTACCTATATTTCGCAGTAGTCGTGTATTTTTCGCTTAAATTATTAACCTGTTTCACTCTTAGCGTCACAAATTATCTCTATTCCAAAAAAAATCACGCCGATCGGTTGCTGCGTTGCGGCGTAGATTTGGGACAAACCAACAAAAGCGATTTTCATTTTTAACATTAGTGGGTGTTTTAGAAGCTTAAGTTATAGACGAAAAAATGAGGTAGTTAGCATCTTGTTTTACGTCTGTCCATGTCGGGTGTTTTTTATGCACTAGCTATGTATCTGAATGAAAATTTAATCGTTTTGTAAAAATGTCTCTTTCCAAAATGCACATACACACATTTTTATGCAGTTTTCGGCAGTCGATGCAACTGTTTAGAAAATAGAATTGATTAGATTTTGATATCGATCGGTAGAGTAATTTAAAAGTTGTTTAAAGAAAAAACATTTTTAAAAAAATTATTTTTGTATTTATGCAAAATCTACCGATTGGAATTAGTTCACACACATACACACACGCACACATCACTCGGGGAGTGGTGAAAATAGATTCCTAGGACCATAAAACATAAAAATCTGATGAAAATCTCAATTTTCATAGCGGACAGTTGAAATGTATTAGTCAACGTATTAGACTGTTCATGATTAATGATAAATATTGTACAGACGGGCCCGTGTACGTTTCGATTTCGCTGTGTAACGCGCGGCTAACGAGCTGCAAGTACAAGATCGCGGCGCAAACGCGTTGGACGTTGTCACAAACTTTTACTAGTGGACTTTTACGCGTGTGTGCGACGTGACGCGCGTCATCAGTGAAAGTGTCTCTCGGTCGAACTTTTTGTTTGCGCGCCGGCGTCGACGCCGGAGTGTTGGCCAACGCCGAGCCGCGTGACCGAGCTTTTCAGCTCCGTATGAAAACACCCGCATTGACCCGTTGTCGTTCCGCGGAAGGAATTCGGCGGACGCAGCACGGTACGACCGGCCCGTGCTTTTGTTCTTGCGTCGAGAAAGTCATATGCGATGAAGAACAGTGCCCGATTATATATTTCCAATGTTTCGTTTTTAGTCATAAAAATAAACGGCCGTGTGCACGTCGAAATCGCACGCAAACGGTTCCGTATCACTGTACAGTATTTAACCGTACACGTTTTTAATGATAGTTTTGTAAAAGTTGAGTTTTCATATATAGTAATATGCATTAGAGTTAGACTATGTTTGACACCCGATGCCACGTAAAAATTAACGCGAGTCCGACGCACTCAATCGTAATATAATTGCACTTATAAGTATGCAATTATAGTTTAAATAGTTATATACTTATATGCATTGTCATTATTAAGATAGAGCAAAAACACTGAAACAAAACCCATTCTTTGTATTTAGGATTTCTTTTAATTCATAGCTTTACTTCAAACGTTCGTTAAAATTTAAAGGATACAGTCCCGTGACAGAGAGACGGAGAGATAGCGGAGCTTTAATAATAGGGTCCCGTTGGCGTCTTTTATGTACGGAATCCTAAAAATAGTCAATTTGGGAAACTATTTCATAACTATAGCCCACGAAGTGTTTTGTACAATTATTTCTTAATATTTATTAGATAACGTTAAAATAATGTAGTAAAAAACAAGAATACTTAGTAGCGTTTTTATATGAATTCTTCGGCTTTAGAGAATTTTTTATTACTTTTTACTGTAATCTTGTACTGATGACGTGTGAACGTAGTTGGCGATAATTGCAATTTTTCTGACAATCAAACAATTAAAACGATGTAGAAGCAATTTTCTAAATATTTCCCCATGGCTATGCGAAACCAATGAAATACTAAACGAGCGAGCCTCGCGGCAAATGGTTTCGTAGCGATATTTGGTCACACTCTAGTTGCAGGAAAAAACTGCGTTGCGTGCTAAAATAATTGATGGGCAAGTCGTTGGATAACATTTATGCGCCGATCTTTACGTAATTCGTTTAGGTCAAAGACCGATGCGGACGCTCGGACGAGCGCCCGCGCATGCTACGTATTTACATTAATATGCGCTGATGAAACACCTAATGAAAATTCATAAATTCCATAACAATCCATTAATTTGAATTCAATATGTCGATCTGAATCCAAGTATAACCTTAATAACTTTGAACTGTATTCGAAATTGATTTATATTTATTAATAAGTGTTTCATTGGCTTATTCATACGAACATTTCTAATAATTTAAATCATGTTAAAGGTTTTTTCCTCATATAATAGGTATTATGTATACAGACGGAAGATTAAGACAGATCTTTATTGCTTTGGCACCAATGTTTGGTTCATGCAACAAACTTCTACGGCGATAAAAACATAATAAATAATCTGTGATTTATAAAAGACCATAATTTAAATGTTATTATACATCATTATTATATTCACACTTTAACGAATAAATAATAATGGTGGTATAAAAGTATATTTTGATTCCGTTGTTATTTATGAGAATACAAAGCTTGTAAATGAAATTATTTTCTAATATAATTCATTTTATGGAGACGAGAGAGGGGAGGGCGAAATTTATATAAATATACAATTTTCCACATATTTTTTCAAGTTGTAATATAAATATCTAAAAATCATAAAGTAAGTTATAGTTAATATAGAATTTTCACCGCACCAGACATAAGATTATAATATTTACGGAGAGCAAACGAACAGAAGAATATGGTGGAAATTTAACGTCTTTGAGTTGAAAACGGATTTCTAAAAAACATTAAAAAAAAAATGAAATTATAATCAATACAAACTCAACATTCATTGATGACATTTTGTAATAAAGAGTTTTAAAATTTGTTCGTACTACTTCGTTCAACTGTTCGATTCATTGAAAATTTGTAATGGTATAACGTTTGCTACCTGTTTCTAGTTCATTTTTGGAATATGAATGGATGAGGATAGTATTCCCGCATTTCCGCTTTCATTTCGGCCGTGAACGTGAGCGGATGTGATGCCATTCGATTTATTTTATGCCAAGGGAACTGTTCATACCGTCATAAAAGTAAATAATATGGATCTATACGTTAATAGCGAGTTAACCTGCCAAATTTCATTACCTACAATATAAAATAAAAGTATTGAACTAAATGTCACCGAGAGGTCGGACGTCTATTTTAGAACTCCGAAGTAATGTTGTTTGTTTGTGTTTTAATATTTAATGTTCAAGGGATAATAAATGAATGAATTTCCTCTTGGGATTGCATCTCTATAAGAATAGAGTACTAGGGTTTGATTCACGCACGATCCTGGGGACTTCATATACCGTCAAAAGCTAAGGTGTACGTTTTACGATTACAGAGACTATGACGTTTTTTCCCTTCGCCGTTAACGTACATTTTAATCGATATCTCGATACGTGTATGAGTTTTGAATATTCATCGGTGCAGGTCGTCACACCTCGAATAATTTATCGCTTCTCCCTCGCGTCGTTTAGAAGCCCTTATCTTTTATGATTATCTCGTTAGAGTCGCCGGTATTTATTAAATATTTTCGAATACTCACATCACCATCTGATACCAAACTAAGCATCGAGGCTTATATATACTATGGGCATCAGATAGTCGATATACAATAAATATATATATTTAATTTTGCATATACACAATACATAGAAACACGCTGATTCAAGAAAAATACCAATTTTTAATCAAATATATGTTTGTTTTATGTAGGAATCGCACCCACGTCCTCGGCGCAGCTGCAGGCAGGTCACTACCGACTGCTAGAATCGAACAGTCAAATCTTCGATAAGCACTTCCATGTAAATGATTCAAATATTATGAGTTACTTATAACTCATTGGGGTATTTATGAAGTAGTTTCGTCAGTGTTTTATAAAGGTCCATAATGTTAAAATTCGTTTCTTTGTAACTAATTCTTAGAAATTTCTAAGTAGTCGATTATCTGACGTAACGGTATTACTGGTGTGATCGCGTCCTACTCTGTATTTTTTATTTTAAAGATAGCGAAATACTTAATGCAGATGAAAACAGAATAAAGTTGAATATGGCCGATGGAAGTGCATCGTCACAGATTAATAATGACGTTTCACTAAAAAGAGGATCGCTACATTTAGACCGGCGTACGCATTTTAAGTCGTGTAAGTCGCGATGTCTGTAGGTGACTATTATAATATTTTTCTCAGATTGGGAACTTGGAGCGAGAATTATTTTTCCATACAAAAATTGAGTCCATAGTTTACGTACAATTATATCGCATTAGATACGTCTCGTTGATAACTATTAAAGTTGTTGATAACATTAGCATAGTTCGCCCAATTCGGCCGATTACTTTGTTGTGCCTGAACTTCAACAACAAACCTTTGTACATTTCTATAAGCGCGCGTCTCATCTCCAACCAATGCTGATTACAGAAGCTGAATTTCGTATCCTTCGCTATCTAAACTAAGACGGTGAAGTATAAATATTAGTTGTCATTTAAGTATTGTTCGTGTTTTATTTATTAGTTCGTTTACCCAAATAGACCATATAACCGAGTGAAGTAATGAAATAAGTTGCCCGGTTAAAATAACAATCTAAAATGTACTGAATCATTCGAAAACGTGAGTTAGTATCTCAGCTCTCACCGCGGTCTCGTGACATCGAAACGATAAGGTTACGAGAGTGGCGCTGAGTATAAGGTTTTATAACATGTCGCGTATTTCTCATTTTCGATGAATAATTGTCACAGAATCCAAAATATTATGAAATGTGGATCCAGAATACAAACGGTGTACCGAAAGTGACGCTGCGAGTCGGTATTTGTGTTCGTTGCTAGTCGGATTAGGTTTATAAAGTTACCTATCAATTTTTTTCTTGGAATCCGATCTAAGCATTCTTTTAAGTTCATTCTTTATAAGTGCAATCGGCGTTAATAATAGAGACTACACTGCGGATTGTATTCACGACCGTGTATTGAGATTGGTCTTGGCTACGGAACCTTGTACTATTACACAGATCTACATTCTTTTGACGGCGCTCGCGGAGTGTCGGTTGCTGTAAGCAGTAAAAATGATAAAATCTCGAAGGTGTTTATGCAGCGACGATTTGCTCATCGTGTTACATTCACTAAAAAATAGTTTCTTTTTTTGTTTTTTTTTTTGTTTCTAGACTAAATACAAGATACATTGCATACAGCTCGCAGACCTGAACAAACGTAGAGCGTTTGTTCTAAAACGTAAATAAAATTGAAACGGAATTGTGATAAGGCTCGTCTATAGTAAGTCGATTTGCTGAAAACCTTGTGTTCGGTCAAACCTTTTGATGTAGAGAATTGAATTGAAGGTACGTCAAACGGCGCCGGGCACTTGGGATCCTTACGCGCCATCGCTGCCGTTTGATTTGTGACGTGGCTATATACCGATTTGTTAACTTCTTATTTAGGAAAGGCAAAGAATTTGGTTCAAAGAAAAATACAAACTAAAATACCATTTTACAGATACATGCACACTTTTGTGAAAAGTTTATAACCTGACAATGTAGTCCAATTGCCATTGATTTATTTATTTATTTTTAATAATTTTTAGAAGTTAGAACTCCAAATATAAAAGTCTTAGTTTTTAAATTGGTCATATTTATTTGAATGTTCGAATTATTGTTATGTTACACAAAGCTGTTTTGAATTAAAATTTGCCATGACTCTCAATTGAATGATGGTAAAATAGTGCTGTAATAAACATAATAAAAACTAAAAAAATTTTTATTGTTTTTATTTGAAATATGGACTAAAGACAGTAAAAAAAAAATGTATGTTAGTAATATGAAATTACAAAATTGATATTTTATGTAGGGGTTTCACAAGCAAACGGAAAGATAGATGTAGAAACAGTGGTTTCAGAGAACGGTTTGGTTTGCACGATGCTCTGACTAGAATAGAAAAATATATGTTGCGGTGGTTTGACAATCTGAAAAAAAAATGAATGAAAGTAGACGGACAAAATAAATCTATAGAGCGGATGCGTGTGATGGAAGGGTCGGCAAGGGTTGCCCTAAAAAATATACCGGGCAGACCAAATCGATGGCATATTAAAAAAGGGCCAAATTTTAAACACCCAAAACCGACGAGCCTGGAAGAAAAGATTGATGGATGTCAGTGAGGCAAGAGAGATATGCAAAGATCGTACGGTGTGGAAATCAGTAGTCTATGCCTACCCTCTGAGAAATAGAAGAGAGCTTATAATATTTAATTATACATTATATATATAATAAAATCAAAATGTATATACAAGTAAATAAATTTATATCTGCGAATACGCACTAACTACCATAGAACTTGAATACGTCACATCCGTAGGTTTTCATACTTGCTTTTGCATATTGCGACTGCGTGTAATATACTATATATTTACTTGTTATAGTATAGAAATAGATAGGCATATTCACACAAATATATTCATGTTTGTAACGCGAACTGTAACATTTGTTTCATCCTACCGTGGCTAATTCAAAACGAAAATGGGATTGAGTCCGTCTGCTCACACGAATGGAATAAATAAATACTTACTAGAATCTAACAAGGATTATATCAATTCTAAGAACTTCAAGAATCTGTTGAATAAATCTACGTCAAGGCTTTTAAAAGCGTAATATTTTTCAACGTTACGAATGCAAAACTGGGTAGTAAGAGTGTCTCGTGTATTACCACAAAGGAAAGGCCGCACCAGGCAGAAAAATTCGCCATAATTCACAAAAGAGCTGTTTACAATAAGTGTATTCGGCTCCGCGCTGCGCCCGAGGCGGCCGGCTGTGGAGATTAAAGGATTCACTTTAACGTTAACAAAATTTGTTAAAAATTAACCTTTTAGGCGCAAAATTCCGATTTGTTCAGAGAGAAAAATTAAGACTTTAGAATTAATCAACTCTTCAAAACTGTCAAAACGTTAGCAAAATCTATCAAGAGAATGAATAATAATTCAAGTAAAAATATGTTTCCTTGAAAGCGAAATTCGTTGAAACAAACATTTACGAGGTTTCGTTTCAACGAATGTTTTGATAAATATTGACGTTACGTACCGACAAAGGGATTCGATCTATTTAAAAAAATATTTTCAGCAGAAAAATCGAAATTATGGCGAAAGCGAAACGGAGACAAAACCGCTCGTCGTACATAAGTTATAAACAATCGCTCTCGCTTCTATTATTTATCGTGCTGGTTTTTCCGGGGATACGTCAGGCGGGCGGAGTGTATACATTATGAAACAATCGGACGTAGCGGGAGAAAGCGATTGCGGGCGGGTCAACTAGCCCGTAAGAAGTCGGCGCACACCGCGCGCCGGCGGCCGTCCGGGCCTCTAATTTCCCGAGGGGCGGCTCGCCGGACAAATCGAAGCGGCCCGCCGAGCCCGCGTCGCCGGCGCGCGCGACCCGCCGCCGCGCACCCCCGCACCCGCCCGCGCCTATGTGTGACGTCGAAAATATCGAAAACAATAGTCGCGCGAGTCCTCGACGCCGACGCCGTCGCCGCGTCACGGATCGGCCTCCCGCCGGTCACTGTTAGACCTTTCGAGGTCGCGCGGTCGGATCGGAAGCGTTCGAATCGTGACGCGTACCGTCGCTGAAAACAGCGGTTACGATTTTCGCGAGACGCTAAAAACCGTCGGCGGCGATTTTCGTTTCGCACGTGACGAGTCTTTGTTTGTTTTTCAGACGTACTCCCATTTTCGTTCTCGGATTTCGTATGATTTACTTACATGCATGTCGAAAGTGCGAAGACGAATGTGACAATGTCGTATTACCTTTGATGCCGTCGTTTAAATGGAATCACCGTTCGCCTAACGGATATCGTCAAATTTGCGCTTCGCCGAAACGGCAGGAGAGATTAACGGCGGCCGATAGCGCGATATTGCGAATTAACTGGGTAAATAAGGAATTCAATTTCTCATAAAGCCTCCGATTCGATCACGGGAATTTCGACGGGAGCGAGAGAAAATGTAATAAGAGCGCATCGAACCGATGATTATTAAAAACCTCGCCGTCGTGCGCCGTAACACGTGTCGCGCCGTGCTTCACTCGAATCCGTTATCGGGGGAGCGACTCTCAAAGGATTTAATTTCCTGTTGGCGAAATGAAAATCGATTAGTTCCATTTCCGTCCGCCGCCGCCTGCGCGGCGCCGAGGGGCGATAGTTTCCGTCGCCGGCGCGCGGGCCGGCGCGCGGGGCCGGGACCGGCGAATTTAATAAGGCAGACGGGCCTACCTGCCCCGCGCACGGCGCGCCCTCCGACGTGCGCCGGCGAGCTCACATCGAGGGCCGCGCTAAATGACTCGTGAACTTCATACACTTAGTCAACGAATCGAGAACGTGGCGCGGGCAAAGGTCCCGTCGGTCCACCGGTTCCGTTATTTATGGACACGGCGATGAATAATTTCATTCTACGTCACCCATTAATTATCACTTCCTTGTAATAGAAAAACAGAATTATGCATTAAATCTTTGTCAAATGAAGTTGTACAGATGGTTTAAAGAGGTTTCATCTCCTTATAATTATTAAAGTTGGTTGTTACAGAAAACCGTTATGAAATAATATCTAGTGTTAAAATATGTTTAAATACCATAGTCGCTGTGATGAAGGAATAGTTAAACTAATACTCATTATATATTACATAAGTGATAATATAAATTTTGATCATAATATAAACCGCTTACATAAAATAAATTACTTATAAGCATAAGTAATAATATAAACCGAGAAACTTTGAGTGTTATGATAAAAAAAAACCGGTACAATAACAGAGCCATCCTTTATGAGGAAATAAGATAAGATATAACGTCTGTATATCTTATCATAAGTAGTGGTATTTGAGACTTGACTGCTGTCGCATTCTGGCAGGGAAAGTTTGTCATTTTCAATAAGCGGACGACGATTAGACGCGACGGGCCGGCCGCAGCGCGACCGCACGCGGCCGCCGGCGCACGCGGTCCGGCGATAAAAAATATGTTGTTGTGCAGGTGGTTCTGTAGTTAGTTTTTTTTTTTAAGAGGAATCAAAATCACATCAAGTTCTCGATAATAATATCCCAATCGGATTTGAGGATATTTTGTATAAGCTTTTCATTTTTTTTATTTATTAACAAAAAATAATGTATCGTTAAAAAAATATTATAATAAGTTAAGAACGATATTGTATGTGTTATGGAATTTCGAGTGGAAATTTTCACTTACATTCTTATAATTATGTTAATTTTTATAACGGGATTTTGAAAAGAAAAATATAAATTTTAAACTTTTTTAAAATTCAAATTCAAGTACGGCTTTATTAGATAGGTCATGCACAACACTCGAAATACGTCACAATGATTCAAGAATTTACATTTCAGTACTTAGTTTTACCACTTTAGCCCTTGTTCGGAAGACAGTTTTCCCTCAAGGAGAACGAGCGAGAAACTTGACGGTTGCTCTCTTCAACTTCAAATATGTTATGTTATACAATCAAATATGTAAAAAAAATTAAATTAACGAAACAAACCCGCTAGAAGTCGAGCTGGTTATATGTCCATGAATATTTGACCTCAAAATATTCACAATTCAAAATTTTCACTCCTTTTTTAAACAAACAATTGCTTAAAAATGATATTGAATTTTGTTTGTTTTTAATAACGATTATAACTGCAGATATTCATTTCTGGCATACCAGTCTGATTTAGTACAGACATAAGGCTTTTAAATATTTTATGAATTTGATGGGAGTAAGAAAACGATCGTAATGAATGAGGTTAGGGCTTTGAATGAATGTAATGAATGTATAAAAGAAATGTAAGCTTCCGAAAAAGCATTAGCCATATTAGAAAAAATCCCTCATATTTATAGGTGATATGCACTTTCTCTATAAAAACGCTCTTGACAATACAAACAGCGGTAAGAGTCATTCACTTGGACTAACTTTCATTGAACTTTCTTATATCATAGCTGTTTATGATATAAAAAATCAATTGATTACGTTGGAAAGTAATCCCCTATCGTATGCTATTTCAACGAAAACATCAAGTTCTCAATAAAGCGGTAAGACTTCTAGATTGCACGTCAACAAACGGACACTTGTTCTCTAAGCAACCCATTAACATGACAGTCGTGTAGCGGTTACAGAATCATTTAAATATGAATTTAGCGCAAACTGCACTGAAATTTTAAATATTGGCCATTACGTGAAGAAAATTTATTTTTTCCGTTTCTGAAGAAATCAATTTTTTTGAAGAAATATCACACAAAAATATATAATATTTTTATTTTTGTTGATGTTTCTGTATTGTTCAATATTTGATATTAAGGTAAAAGAGATAAGGAAGAATATATTAAAGATAAAATGTTAAGTTATTTTCAAGTTGAAAAAGTTAGTTTACCGCAAACGAAGTTTCATAAGGAAATAATATATTTATTTCTTCGTAGGAATAAACTGTTACAATAAGTGATATCAAATCACGAGCTTTGAAGTTAAAACGACAATAACAAAAATAATATTGAAATGCTTGATGTAGGTATTCCTCATTCATAATTAGGTTCATAAAATTTTGCATTATTGCATTCTGCCGTAAGCAATGAAATACCGTATTTATTATTCATACGGTATAATAACAGAACAGGACTTAAATACTACTGACGAACTTTGATCTTATAGAGGTGTTTGCTACAGCCAACGCTTTCATTTGAAAACTTGCGATAAAAATGTTTTCAATCACCACAAACATAAAACACCATATCCCGGTTTATATTTCGTAATAAAAATAGTTTTAGGTCTTAGGTATTATTAATCAACACTAAAGAAGTATTTCTTTAGTAAAATGTCTATGTAATTAATAGTGATAATGGGACGCCTGTGAAAGTACTTTAAACCACTAATTATGATTAGATGCATTTTGGATTGTTCATGTTCGCTTAATACAATCATATACATTTAGTGGCAAACTTTGTCCCGTTGGAGTAATCGGTTTTACACTTTATGCTTCAAAATAAACGAATAATGCCAAGTTCTACACTACGATTGCTCATTAGTTTTTCTCATTGTTTACATACCTTGATGGTGAAAAATCTCTAATTCACTCAGAAGCCGAGAAAGATATTTATGTAATGAAAGTAACAAAATGATAGTTCATATTATTAATGTCATTAGATAAATATTTCTTTATTATTTATCTGTCTGACATTTATCTAATGAGAATAATGTAATAAAAGTAAAAGTTATTGCATAAGACGTAATAAGGGCGCATCGCGGTAGTCGTAACGCGCGCTCGAGTCGGCGCGAGAGAAAGCGGCTACGGGTCATGACATTTGTTAATGCTTAAATACTTCAGATTAGGCTACTCATTCATGTGAAATATTATTGAAACTTCGTTTTCATTATCCGTTGAAACCACAAACGGGTCTATGACGTTTATAAATTAATAAATATTTTAGATTGGGCTACGCATTCACGAGAATTATTATTGAAACTTCGTTTTCATTATCTGTTGAAACCACAAACGGGTCTATGACGTTTGTAAATGTTTAAATGTTTCGGATTAGGTTACTCATTCATGAGGAATATTATTAATAAGTTCGTGTTTATTATCTATTGAAGCCACAAACGGATCTAGGACATTTACTGTAATATTGACGCACACGACACAAATGACGTGCGACTTATAGATGCCTACACGGAGCGAAAAATTTATTTTATTAAATTGCAAGTAAATATTTCTCTTCTATTGTAATTCACACATTAACTGACGCTATATTTGTGTTACATCTAGCTATGTACTACTCTAATAGTTATTACTTAATATTGAAATAAATTCAAGCCAAAATTTCAGTATATGAATTAAGAACATTTTATGGAAAATGAACCAATATTTATCCATTGTTTTTAATTTATGTTCGCTTACATGTTTTTTTGTTTAGGCTGAACGTAATAACAAAACAAGGTGATTTGACGACTATTTCGTACATTTACGTAAGCTTTCATAAAGTTAAGTATTTGCAGTTATTAAGTTTTTACGAGTGTGTTATAATTTTTCATATATGTTAAATTTTTCTGTAAATTGGTTAATCGTAGTGCTTACTGTATGGAATTTGTAATGGGAATAGCCTTTAATAAAATGTACTAAATTTGATTATCTGGTACTTTCATAAAAGAACCATTATTAATGTAAGACGAAAGTCAGGACGTAAATAATATTGTAATAGCGTACTATTAAATTTCAGGTTTAATGTGTTTTTTAATGAGTTGATCAAAGTGTGATGATACAAAAGCGAATGATCATGAAAGACCTGCAATTGTAAATGAATTCGTGTTGTTTTTGAACAAGACGATAAAGAAGAAACTGCCTACTTTCCTGATATCAAAATGATAGATTCAGTTCACAGCAAAATGCTTTCATCGGCGAAACCGTTAAGAGTGTCAGCAACTAAAATAGCCCGAAACGTAAGCGAACTTCCCGGTGATGCCAGGGCCCTTTCTCTCCGTTCTAGAAAGTGTTTCTTCGTTCCCACCGCCCGGGGTGTTCGTGACGCGCCAACTCCCGCGAGATCCACATCTAAAATTTTCTATTTTGGTTTTCTTACGAGACGATAACGGGAAAAGACGAAAACGTCTCTTGGATATTAGTAAGAACAGAGAAAAATACATGAAATTTCATAGTTTTACTAATGAAAAGGTTCCTTGCAAAGTATTAATTTATTCCATTTTAAAAAGGGTTTATTTTATTTCAAAAATTTTGACTCGTCTAAATCAACTTTCTAGTCGTTGCGTAAGGTTGTAATAACTCCGCCACCATCACCGCACTTATCTTTTCATAAAACGCATCTTCCCACAGTCATTGCATTTCAAATTGAGGGTCTTAGACGTTGCTCTTCGCTCAGGGGCCCGATGTTCTTTGAGTGCTAATATCGTCTCCGTTTATAAGGAAGAATGACGAAAAAAACCATAAGTAACTTGTTTATTCACACTTGAGTGCATCCAACATCGTACTTAATAAAAATCCTCTACAATTTTCTTTCAGTGATATAAAAAAATGAGTGTCCATTGTAACTTTTCTTTGAAACCAAGATTATACACATTATGCAGTGATAAAAACTTTCTTTTTAGAAAATGATTTTTCGAAATACTAAGAATTAAATTACTTAACAGCTTTGAGCTTGGAATAATATTAGTGCATTAGGATACAAATTAAGTATCAAACAATCTTAAATTACGATGCAATATTTGCAAAATCACCTATTACTCGCAACACTTACATAATAGTGCTATGCTAATATACCATTACAACGAAAACGCTACCAAACAAACTCAGTCGATTATATAGTAATTAGCTTTTCCTCGCGGCTGCGCCTGCGTAGCGATAAAATGAATTCCTTTATCTTGTATATCGCCCCGTCACGAAATCAAGATATCGATCGCGATCCACCGTTCTCGATTCTGATCCCGGTTCCGCTCTCGAAGTCAGTTTCTTTCGTTCTCGACTCCGGTCGCGGCCCCGCTTTTTACTTTGACTCTGGTCTTGATCTAAGTAAATGCCGATTCCATTCTTGATTCTAGTACCGTTTTAAATTTTGATCTCAGATTTACTTTTTATTCCAATTCTGGTCATGCTCTTCATTTTAATTTTAAACATATACTAGATTTTGATCTTAATCTCATTCTCGATTTGATTCCAGTCCCGACTTTTAATTTTATTTATCGCCCTGTGTGCTATTTCGATTCAGATACTTGTCACAATTATGATTCGGACGAAGACGTAGCAAATGCCAGTAGTATCATAACAAAATTTGGGTCATTTACTCGTGGACAGAGTAGCTTTCTACGAGTGAAAGAATTTTTAAAATCTTTACCCAAAATTAGCGAACATACACGAAACGATGCGATTGTACTATGTGAAGATTTTATGGTCTCTGTCTACCTTTTTGAGAAATAGACGTGAGTTTATTAATATAATAATAATCGTTAACAATAATATCAATAATGACTTTTTTATTACGCTACTAATTAAAGATCAACAATTCTTTCTAACTTTGAACGTATCCGATGAAATGTAGGATTTTTTATTATCAAAATTATATATATATATATATATATTATAAACATAAATTTGTAAATTATCAAATATTTTTATCACAATTACTAAGGTTTTAATAATGCCGTAATTTATCTGCTCAAGAGGGACGCACAATTCAGTTAATCTAATAGTTTACGATTAAGAGAAATCGGTAGAAGTAAAAAAGGTGCAAGGTACGAACGTAATTTTAATTATCGCTAATCAAGACGCAGTCGTGGTAATATTTAAGAAAAAACCGGTGACAAGAGAAGAAAATCAAACTATTTTCAATGTCGGCCTAGCCGTCACCACGTAGAAGGTTGACTGTAAAACAAAGCTTCAGTGAGTAAGAAGAAAGGAATATTTTGGAAATGATTAAATTAAAAAGTTACTCATTGTTTCTGATCAATTTTAATCGACTCGCCAAAAACATGGCTAGCCTTTTTCGCCTGAGGTGGTGATATTTTTTTCCGCGCAGTCGCCCGAGAATAATTACAGCTTTTTTATAAATCGTGTCTCTTCAATACGCCAAAGTTAAAACGAACCCATTTTAATTTTGAAAAGTTACAAAACACCGAACTCAGAGTGTTAATTAAACTTGTTTCATTTAATGAAACGGAGAATGAGTTCCCAATATTAATCAGTATTTGAATAACTCAAGAAAAAGGAACTTCTGAACGGTCAGGCTCGGCTGAGAAATTAAATTTCATTCTATTTGAAAAGTTACTGAGTTCATTAGCATAGAACACGGCGAGATGAAAACGAAAGCTCCACCTGGCGCACTCGAAAATCGGCTGGCTTCGGGAAACTTAGATCTAACTTAGGGCTAAAGAATAATGTGGATGTCTGCAGCGGCGTTACATTATTGTCTTGGCACTAAACACTTTTGTTAATAAGCGATCATCGTTAATAGGTGCGATATATATCATGATACGCTTTAATTCAGTTTGTGGTATGCACTTTGAATCTAGTTAAAATGTTTTACCTTAACAGTTCATTACGATTAATGCGAAAGGGATTCGAATAGACAACACCTTTAGTTATGGTTCAAAAACAAACATGTTCATTAAATACATTTTTTTTTGTGTTCTTAACATCTGTTCATCAGTTCATCATATTTGTCGTGAGCCGACTGCCAAAAAGGCCCACTTCGGCCGATATCTGGCGGTCAATCGGCTAACTATGAATCACGTATCGTGAAAACGCCTAATTAAAACATCTCTCGTATTACTGCGGGTCAAGAGCGAGAGTTCAGGTCCGTTTAATCAGTAACTGGCATCGCGAGGTCATCCTTCGGACAATTTTTTTTTTCACTCCATCCGAGCGGCAAAGATCTCATCACGTTCAGCGGGTCATATCCACAATTGTCGTTTCCGTAATTGAATTCGACAGTTGACTTTTGTTTTCAATACCTCATTGTGGGGGAGTCCCGTCGCGACTCGCGATTTCAGTTTCAAAAGACGGAATTGAATGGAGCGGCGGCGATCACAAACTTCCCTTCTGAAAATTTTAATGAGAAATTTTGTATCTCTCCGTTTCGCCGGGTCCGGGGCGACGCGCGCCGGCGCCTGAGAAAGGGGTGCAAATTAAGTATAGTGCTTAAGAATTACTCGCTTTTTGAATGACCTCCACAGTAAAGAAATGTGCTGAGCATAATTAAAAATATGATACCACATACTTAGTGGTATATAGATATGTACGGAAATAATATTCAATATTATATTTATATAAAATATGTCTTTATAATACATGTAATATAAAAAAAACGAAGAAAGGTAATACAAAAAAAAAATATTGAAAAAGATGTCACGCTGTGAAATTACTGATATGTTTTGGGTTCTTGTGGGATATTATATTCTTATTGAATAAATTTTTTCTTTATAGCTTCATTCTTTTTTCCTTCTTATCATATCTCTTTATTCAACAACAGATTTTGATAATACAAACGGCATTTTCAGATTGACTTTCGAAATTGTAAAGCTTTATATTAAGAGCGACGTGTGAATGAGGAGTTAAAGCTGTTTTTTATTATGCGCTAAATGTAACGATTTGGCGGTCGCTTAACGAAGCAAAGCATTCCCGTAATGTTACATTGTCACTGGAGTCGCTATGCAATTATATTATCACGTTACAATACAAAGGCGGATAAAATTGGTTTAAGATAATTGGTTATTTAATATATGATAAATGTGGATACATAAGAAATTATTCAAAATAAGTACGTTTATCGGTGTAATGCAATTAAACACATTTAAGTTTATTTATTTTTTATTTATCAGAATAAACGAACAGCATTATTTTCAGTTCAGCACTATTGGGAAGTCTTGCCATATATTAAAATTTTAAATATTTATTATCGAGACGTATAGCTCAGTTCTTTATTAACATTGGCTATAACTCGTTGCTCCATGCGCATGGAACTAGAATGTATTCCTTCAACTTTTATGTAGAACGACTTTCCTTTCCTTCTTAATCCCGGTCCTGTCATAGATTTTCAGGTCCACTGTCCGCTTTGATCTCGGTTTAATTTTAGGTTCAAATCCCAGTTTCTGCTCGTAATTTGAATCCCGGTCTCATTCTCGATTCGTTATTTCGTTCTCGATCCCACTGTTAATTGCGATTCCGATCTCGTTCGTAGTTCCAATCCCGATCGCGCTTTCGTTTTTGATGCCTATGTGGGCTCTCGTACCGATAATTCATTATATTAATTATACTGTCTTCGGTTCTGTCCGCAGTTTCATCCGCGTGACTTTGTTACGCATTGCTATTGGACCGTGTTCATTCAAATCCGACTGGAACTATCAATTTCATTGAACGAAAAGCATTTTGGGGGTATTTGCAACATTGAAATTCGATAGGGCCCGTACATTTTACTGGGATAAGATATTAGCCTCCGGCCAATGAACTGTTATGAGAAAAAAAAATGATTCTTCGGTTTCGCTGTGCGAAAGGACAATTCAACAAACATACTTTCGCATTTTATAATATTAGTCGTATAGCACAGTCCACGGGCAGGGGGTCGTAGCGCAGGCGGCGGGGGGAGGGAGCGCACGAGCCCGACGACCACCCCGCCGCCCCCCCCGCACCCGTCGTTACATTTCCGTTCTCGGACCGAAATTAGTAGATAACGTTCGGAACTTCGGTGATTTTCAAGTTTCTGATGCAGGCCGAAGTTATTACCTGTCGTAAGTCGGCGCGGCCGGCGCGCGCGGGACGGCCGCGGGAAGTCGAAAATTTATTCCCACGGCAGGTGCCGGGGAAACGTGTCGGGCTTAATAACGCGTTTTTACGACGCCCGACGCCGCTAATAACGTGTAATGTTATTACACGTAACTCGCGAACATCTCGTGCTATAAAAAAAGAACTTTAGCTATTCGGGCTCGCGCACTAGAGCGATCGAGTCACGTTGAGTGTTTCATCTCATTACAGTTAAGAATATTTCATCACTTCGATGATGACCACGATGACGCTTTCGGATGATTTCGTTGATGAGATAGTTTAGATATGTAGGTGTATATACTTTTCTGAAAATTTTGATATGAGTAATGGCATAGCGCAAAGCTGTATCTCTGTGTTGCATTTTTTTTATAAGAATATAAATAAAGATATATTTTAGACTATTTATTATTACTGAAGAAATATTTTTCAGGTTTTTTACTATTTTATTTTTCTGCAGACCTTAAGCAAAAACTGCTGCTTATGTTTTGATAGAGATAATGTATGAATGGCACTTCAAGGTATAGAGTAAGTTTATGAAATTTGTCATAAAGATAGTTATATTCCGTAAGCTTTTTTTGAAAACATTGTGGTTTAAAATAAAGACAAGGTTTAAAAATATCCATGTTACCTACGCTATCGCTCCTTATTTTAATATAAATTTTGTTAAAATTCTGATAACACTTAGCTCTAAATACGATAGCAACTTTTATAAAGTAAAATATATCTATTGTACTAGTTTGGGTTTGTGTCTTTATTAAGATTTATTAAAAAAAAAAGACTAATTTTAGATATAAGCAGTATTCGCTGCTTAAATAAAGTAATAAAAATATTGATTGCAATTAAAAAGAAAGTACTATAGTTTACCTTATGAACAGTATTAAAGATAATTTTATAAAATTTACACATCACTTTTTGAAAATAACAGGACGTTAGAGTTTTTTAAATAGCATCATTTCCTTCAAAGCTTTATGACCTTCGGTGATCGGCAATAGCTGTTTTATGACCGCCGCTAAATCTGATACAATAATGAAGTTTCCATACATAAAAGCCGTAAAAGCCTTCGAGCTCTCACGGCGCCGCGGCGCGGAGGCCGGCGTAAACATAAGCGCGCGTTAAGTTATCGATTACCAATTAACGGGCCGCTCTGACGGGTCACGATCCGTCGCACGAATTGGGAACGAGCTGAGGCGGTTATGTCATACGTCAGCCGCGACGAGGAAGTGCTGCGGCGCGCGCCGGCCGACGCCGAGCACGAAATTCGTTTAATGAGTATAGGGTTCCGTTTCAATGTGCATAATTATATAAAAAAAATGTTTCAATATTCAAAATAAGCATTGACATGAACAATTTTTTTTCGGAAAGTGATTTTGCAAGTTAGACAGTGAATAGCGAGACCGCCATTACCTGTAACGAAAATTTTGTATTGTTCACTATTTTTATATGAATAAATTGAAATGGTAAATTTTAATGTAAGACAGAAACCCCTTTACCTTGTTTGTAGATAGGTAGAATATATAGGTTCAGTTTTAATTTTTTTTTGCAGAAGATATTTCTTTTCTGGCTTAAATGAGAAAATATAGTTTAAGTTTCATGATAAAAATTCATAAAAAGGCAACTATAAAAGAAAAAAATGAGACTATAAATTTTAATTTAAGTAAAAGTAATCAATTTTTATTGAAAATACCTTTAAATTTATATTTACGTCGCATTGTTTTAAAACACCTATCAATGATATTTGGTTTCAATATTTTTGTAAAAATAATGGTATATTTGTACAGCGTATATGCAATGACTAAGTAATATTGGTATTCGAAATTATCTACAATACAGCTAAACAATTATACGTTCCAAGATTTCTTTGGAAAATAAAATAATTACTTCATATCTTGCGTTTGTAGACACTAGTGATGTACAAATCTCGATTTTTAGGCATTCGCGAATGGGAATGTCAGCTGTCGATATTCACAAATGCGAATATTCACTTTTGAATTTGGCGTCATTTATTTACGTTTTCATTTTGACAGCTTGCTTGGCTCGCGAATCACACGCACACATTTGTCATCGTTTGCATCTAATTCCGAGTATTGTCGAGCAGATACGAAGATGGCCGATTAATGCTCTGTGTTTACTAAACGAAAAATCGTTAACAGAAACACGAGAACTTGTTTGTTATTACTGTTTTCAGTTTAATAAAAGAATATGGTCACTTTTTAAGTCCTAAATGAAAGTAGATTTTTGTAAGAACTATAATATAACATTAGGAGAAGAAAATGTTTGATAATTATTATGTCAGTATATATATTTTTTTTGTCTAAAAGAAGTTTTATAGAGGTTATCCTCTTTGTTTTGTTTACTAGTGTTCTAGTTTGACATAAGAACATTATTTTAAGTTCAAAATAGTAGACAATTTATGTAAAGACTGATAAGAGTATAAGAGAATAATATGTTTTAATTTGATATATGTTAAACATTTTATATTATTTGTTTGGTAAATTTTAATGATAAGTTTACAATACCAAACCAATACCAAATATTAAAGCGAAGTCTGATTATAATTAATATAATAAAAATTGATAATCATAATTGCAAGACTGTGAATGAGAAAGTTTAAGATTTTATAATAAATATTATGAGAAATTAATATTTCTTTGTTTAATTTACCGTTTTGTTATTGACATCTTATTTTTTTTCGGACGTTGATATCCAAAAAACGTTCGCATAAAAGTTGCGAATGTGAATGCGAATATCAAGAAATAAGCGAATATCGGCGAATGCGAAAAAGAATATTCGTTACATCACTAGTCGACACCCGATGACGTGAGTAGTGACTGTCGCAGTACATGCGCATCGCGCTTATGATAAGTGAACGTTATGTAAACGTGCAACTTTACAACACAAAAGGCCCTTGACGCCTCATCGCTCTTTTTGATAGCATCGACCATAGAGCTTTTAATGACATTCATATTATGTAGTTGTCTGAAACACAGAAAATATTAGGAATGAATTGACCACCAAAAAAATAATACTTATTATGTTTTAAGTAAATATAATTATACTGTTTGAATATTTTGCCATTTCTTGATTTTTAATATAGAGTACTGACGTAGATATGCCAGTGTTACCATCGGCATGAGACTACTATTATTGTTTCAGGTTAAAAAAAAATCATTTAGGCGTAGTCTATCAACGCCAGACTACTATCTTCATCTTTTTAAATAGCGTTTGCTTACTAGTTAGGCTAAATGTTTTAAGAGATCTATGATAATCTTGTGTTATAATGGCCGACACTTCACACGTGAATATTAAGTATAGTAACTGTCAAAACTGATCCTCTGAACTCACTCAAAGTAGTAAGGTTATTTATCAGTTCGATGAGTAGACAAAAAATAGAAATGGAACGTCATTTTAACAAACTTTTTTTAGTCTGATTGTGGAAATCAAAAAAATAATAACTCACTGAAGATTAATGAAAGTTCAAATCGATTTCTTAGAAAATATCACAAATATTAAACTCTTTGATTAATATATGAATAATGAGTAGTAGTTCTATTTTTAGGAACATTTTTTCAAATAAAATACAACTGATACACACCAAACATTTTTAACAACAGCCAGCGATTCAGTTTTCATGAGATTCAGAAAATTTCAATAGTATTATACAAAAGAAGGATAGACAGACAAATGAATATCATCCGTAAGTATAACAAATTAGGGGTCGAATTGAACAAGGAACCCTAAAAATTTGGATCGAGTCGGCCGCCGGCGGCGTGACGCGGGCTCACGACCGCACATGCCTGCATTTGCTTTTTTGTTGTCGGTACTTATTATTTTTCTGACTGGTCGTAATGAAGGTGTAGCCGAAGACATGATGCTTATAAGCTATACATTAATTTGTTTTGTTTGTGTTCCGCTTCTACAGCTTGTTTTTTTTTTATGAAAGCAAACGACGTAATGGTTTTCAACGTGAAGCGAATGAATGATCGATTAATGTGCATAATAAAAAAAATGTGTTCACCCGCCCGATGTCTTTGGTATAAGCCATTAAGCAATGTCAATCTATTGCTTAATCGAAAGTTAACGAGAGTTAAGATAAATAAAAATTAGTGGATATCACAAAGAACTCGTTACGATAACGGAGCTGTGTTGAATAAATACTAATTTTTCGTTAATTTTAAATAACATTATAAAATTCAGTTGAATATTAATACTTTAAAAATATGTTGTATAAGCTATTCTATCAAATTTTTTTGCCAATTAAATGTGCATCCGGAATTATGATATGTTCAAACGTCAACTTGCATAGGCTACAACAAATTATTGAATTATCGTAGGAAGCTGTTGACATTTGAACTGATTCTAATGTTAAAAAGGAATTGAATAAATACATTAATTAAGAAGGTAAAAAAAATATATATATTTAAATATTCAGTTTATTCTGTTTCTCACAGAACATATACATATAAACAACATATAAATATTGTTTACGTGTGGAAAATATAGAAATCAGGATTTTAAAATACATTTTAAAAAATATGCGAGTGTCGTATCTGAAAATTTGAATTCTGAACACTATACGATTGTTTGAGACCTAGATGTTTCTGTCAAATTGATGGATGTAATTAGGATTGAATCAGATTAAGCAGATAAGTAATAATTAAATAACTCGTTATAATATCATTCAAGTAAGAAACCAAAAAAAAAAAGTAAAGTGCTTCCACGCCAAAAAACTATGCACGTGAAATGCAACAACAGTCTAGAGATCTACAGTCGATCGATCGTGGTTTCCATCCGACTGGTCTCTCGATCGGTCGTAAGACCGCGATTCTGTCGATTTCTAACCAAACAGTGCGCAGCGTATGCGCGTGCGTTGAACTCTTTTCTTCGGTAACATCGTCGACGAGCATTGTCTGCCTCAATTCAATCTAAGTCGCTATTGATAATTATTTGTCCAAGACGGCATTGACATCCAACATAATAGTAAATACTCGATTACTATTTAATAAGTCTTTGAAGTCATCTATACAAATTATGTTTATGTTAAGTCAGCTTCATGTTGTGTTCGACTTACGTCACCCCACCGCACATGCGTCGTCATCCTAAACCTTTTATTTGTTTTAGGAACTAAGAAGTATTGACTCATCGTAAAACGTCGTTAACAACTGGCCGACGTCAAGCGACGACCATTGAAATTTTAAGCTCTGAGCCTATAAATTGGTTGTTAAAACTTCTGTAATTTTAGCATATAGCAAGGTACTTAACACGTGTTAAGTTAAAACTTATCAGTCATTTAGGTAGCGGCCCCGTATCGAATTGATAATACGATGAAAACGCAATAACGATTTGGTCATCAGCGCTTCGTTTTGGGTTTATCATATTTTAATGTAAATGTAAATATAAGATTAAGCTTAAAAGCACTTATCAAAGGTCAGATATTTTTGGTAAAGTGAACATGGAAAAATATTATCGTAAAAATTAACAAAAGCATAAACGACAAAAGCTTTCAGAAATCCAAAACGAGAACGTATCGATAGTCATAATTTATTAGCACAATTTTTAAGGTTTTGTGTTTCATTTTTCATATAATCAAAGGATTTTCAAGTTACGAATTCCTTAAGAAAATAGTACATATGCAGATGCTATATCAGAATATTTTGTTTAAATTAAATTTTGTTACTTATTCTTGATTGTTAAATAAAAACAATAATTAAATCGTTATTATTTACCCTTCATAATAAATAGTGTTCATAAACACAAACGAAATTAAACGTGGGTGAATTGTATTCATGAAAATTGGATGAATAATATTCATATAATTTCAAATCGTTGTTCTCTATTTTCCCTTTGCTTATTTTAAGCCATTTTATTTATGAACTCTCTTTTAGTTAGTTTGAATTTTAATTTATCGGAACAAGGACGACTATACGGTTCTGTTACACATGTTATTAAAACTGTCGGCCTACGTCACAAGTTAAACCGCAAATAATGTGTAGGACACATTATTACTTTAACGATGCTCGTCAATCTGAAATTAAGATTTTAATTTTCGTGTTGTATTTAATTAAACTATCATGACTTCACTCCTTCATTTAATTTTCTCGAGCTGAAATACGTCTCAATGCGAAAATTCGTTTAGAGCAAATATTAAATCCCACGCGAAAATCTCGCAAGCGCAGCGAAGTGCCCTCTTAAAACTTTATTCCTCTAGAAGATGTAAAAGAAAATTGTATACAAATAAGCCGGAGCTACGGTTTTAATCAAGCCGGCAGCGCCCCGAGTGCCGTACGTGCGCGGGCGCGCTCTTAACTCCCCGATTAAGGCCTGAAGTGCCGAATGACCGCTCTCCGGCTGCGAGCGACTCCCGCGCGGGGCTAATTAACCCGGCGAAGGCCGGCGCGGCCGGGCGACGCCTCTCCGGCTCCCCTCGACGCACCTAAACAATAGGGCGCTCCTGTTCTAGAAAGTAAGCGGAAATTTCGTTGCGCATCTCGTTATTTCGTCACCTTTTCATGTTTGAAGAACTCGGTAGTCCCTCATGGAAAATACCCGGACGCACAAACTCTGCTCGAAATGAGTGAAGTGCCTAATTGAAATGATTCTGTAACAGATCTTTTTCACTTATAAAAATTATCAACAAGACCGATTTTAGAAACTAGTTACGAGCGAGTAGAATATTGTTACTGTGTGTTAGAAAATCTGTAAATAGTTAAAAAAAAAAAACAATAAAGTCATTAGTCAAAGTTAAAGTCAATTAAGTTAAAGTCAAATAAAGTCAAGTCGAAAGAAGTGAAAAATTAAAACTGTGAAATATTTCTTTTTGGAATTTTCAATTTAATCGTATTATCAAAAACTGGATTAAAATCATAAGGATTAATACGATTTAACATATACTGTCAACATTAGCATGTCGTTGACTCGAATTCACAAGATTTTAGCCATCCGATAATCACCTAACGTGCCTAAAGAAGTTTTCAATTCAAAAAAGTTGTGTTGTAATGTATTTAGATTATATGTATTCCATATTGGGATATTTAAAAAGAAAAAAAAACTAAGAGATTAAACTCTACAATAAGCAAATAAAGTAGCTACATAAAGTTGCTAATTAATCCAGTTTGTGACAAGAAGAACTTGTGCTATGTTTGCTCTTTATCGTAGGAAACGCATTTTCCTAGAATTATGATCAAGGTGGATAGATTTTCCACTTTTGAAAGCCTCTGTAGATATATGGACCAAGCTAGTTTTAAGAACGCAATGGCAAACAAATCCGATAAACAAATATATGCTTTTACTGTCATAGAACTATAAGAGGTGGTATAAGGAAGGGCTATTTTTGAAAAACCAATTGACATGGACAATTTTGAGATGCCTCAATCCTGAACTATGGTTTTTAAAATTTTCGCTGTTCACCTGTTTGTCATGTCATTAAGCAAAAACTACTGAAAGTATTTTAGGCGGGTTTTAACAATTAGTAGTTGGGGTTTAATTTAAAATCTAAACAATTTCTAATCCAAATTTGTTTAGTGGTACTGGAGCTTATTAATCTTATTATGTAGTTTACGCAGACGAAGTCGTGAGTTTAAGCCATTTTATGTACACACATGTTGTTCGTTTAAAACTAGGATTTCATTTGCGAACATCGATAATTTTACTCAAAAAAATTTGAATGTAACAGTTCCCTGAAATATGATGGAATAAAGCTTACGTATTAGTAGTTTATTAGGTACAATGATTTTAAGCATTTGTATTTATGGGTAACGTTGTATGGTATGGTATGGGTAAACGTATGCATAAGATAGAGTAAAAAAGAATAAATTATAACTTGTACCTGCTGTTTGCGCGTTCGTATGTATATCAAGTTATAAATTAGTGAAACATGCCTGGGTGACGGGGTGTCGTAATGTGATGGCGTGAGGAGTCTATCTGATGCTTAATGTCCAAAATTTTAGTCTGTCGTTTTTAGATATCGAAGTCTGTTAAGAAGCTTAAATTCAATAACATGATATTCAAGTAGAGATTCTTAACGGTTAAATATGCTACTCCAAGAACTTGTCCTACAAAAAAATGTTTTCTTTATGGAGGTTAATGCTGTCACACTGTAATAAAATGGTCTTGAACGAGATTTACAATTGTTTTATTGGTCTAGAAATAATTAATTTGGATTTTTTATACGAATAATATTCAAGAACGCAACAAAATATTGGTAAAAACCATTCATTTCTAAAAATTGTACCTAACTTTAAATTATTATACAAAAGAAAAATATTAAAAAAAATTAGTTTAATATTAAACGCATGGTTACAAGTAAAGACGAAAATATTGAAGTAAAACCTTTTTAAATATTGTGTAAAAGTATGAAAAGTAGCTATAATGTACATGTACACCTACTACTTACCGATCTAGTACAATTTATTTAATATTTTTTTATTTTATTTAGCCTAAAAATGTATTAACCAAAAAACAGAAATTTTGTTCAATACAGGTTTATTAAATATCACACTAAAAATGAATAAACTTCATAACATTATCATCGGATGTCATATTTCTTGGCTACAGAAGCACACAGAGTAAAGTAGAGATGTGACACAAAAAAATCCGTGTCGGTGATAACGTCCACTAAAGTCACAGTGCCAGATGGGTAAGTGTACCGCGCGCGGTGTCACTTTCGTTGGAAAGTGGCGCAAGCGGCCGGAGATGCCGGAACGGGCCGGCGCGCGTGTGTACGCGCACACGACTTCATTGCTTCAATATCCGATTTTTAGTTACAATTATTTATGATCGGAAGTGACTAAAGAATGTATATATATTAAACAAATACAAGTTTCATCTATATATATATATATATATATATATATATATATATATATATATATATATATATATATATATAGATGAAATTTGTATTTGCTTAATAAATGTTTTTTATCGTGCAAGTATGTAATGTAATATTCCGCAATATTGAAATCAGAAGGCTTTGAAGAATGAGAATTTGCATATTTATACAAATATTTAGTATATTGTTTGGTGTTTCATTGAGTTACATACTAAAAAAATAAATTTACGTGTAACGTGAATGGTAAAATAGGCTTGCCGAAAAAATTGAAATGTATTGACGCATTTGCTATAACTAAAAACAGTGCTTTACGATAAGTTTTATATTTTAAATTAATTCTTTAGTCATTTTCTATCAGGTAACGCTGTAGCAACGATTGATTTTAAATCTAATTTATTTCTGTTTTCATTTAGTAGCCAAATCAAGAATATTCTAGAACACAACTTTCAAGTTTGATGCATCCACAGACTGCAATCATTGATCTATAAAACATCCATGGCTGTAACTCAGATATATTATAACTTCTCAAAGGACTATAGACTATGAAAAATGAAAAAAAAAAGGTTATTTTTATACAAACATAATACATATTTAATTTCGATTCGTTATACATTATAAAATAAAATCATGGTTATGTGATGACTTATTGAATAAAGATATTTCTGAATTTCAAAAAAATGTTTCTTTTTCTAGTAAATTATAGAATTATTCCTATATATCATGTTTTATAGTGCTAATCTAAATAAAAAGGCGATATTTTTAAGTGCCAAGTAATGAATGAAAAGAATAGCGAGTTGGACTCTGCCAAAGGTCTAATAAATATCTCATGGCTAAAGGCACTAAAATCTAGCTTAACATCTACTCGTTGTAAATCAGGACGTTATGTCCATAGACAAGTTAAATAAGGTAACTTAGCTCTAGTCGGTCTAGACTTTTGTACATTTTCTCGCGCTAGCTCATTCAAAGTTTAATGAAGTTTAAAGCTATCCTTCTTTAAGAATCTCTAGTCTGACTTTAAAAGGCTTATGGTAAATGAAAGTTCTCAAAGATAATAAGTACACGAATGAAATCCGACTAGGGTAATGTCATTTAGAAAATTAAATTTCATATCGCATTGGACAGGGTCAGAATGGCATATTAACGGATTACAATTTTTAATAACTTAGGGAACTACTGTTTCAATATCGAAAGTTTGTGTTTTACCACGACTTCAAACATATCGCTTGAAATTACTTTTATACTGTCAAGTTTATTCATGGATCATCAGAATCCAATCGAATGAGGAAATATAACTAAACAACAATGTACGTGAAATCGGTGAACGAAAAAACGTAATATTATCTAGTACAAAATGAATATTAAATATCAGTGACAATTGTAGGTTCCATGCTCGTTATATTCGTTGCAGAATTGCGCTGCGCTGTGTGAAATAGCAAATCAATCTAAATAGGTTTTAGGTCAGTGACTTGGATGCGAGCGCATCAGCACAAACGTGTTCTAGTCTCCTTGATCTTGACACAGATCTACAGTGAATCCTTCTGTGGTCAAACCTGTTCCATCGAACGTGATATTTACGACGAAATTAATGGATAACGATTCGATCGGTTAAAAAAAAAAAGGTATATTTAAATGAAAACGAAGTATAAACATGTTTACGTTTTTTATGGAAAGCTCTACGATTCTTTTCGTTTAAACGACACGGTTTGTCAAGGATATAGCAATTATATATTAATTTTTAAGGTTGATGCGTAGTTGATGGTTTTATTTTCTTTTCATGCTTCTCATAAATTTGGTAACTTTGTATCAAAGTTCATATCTAATTCATAATGATTTGGCTACCGTAGAGCTAAGTTGGAAATATGATTTGAGAAACGTAATAGTCTAATATTGTTTATTTATTTGATACTCGTAAGCTGGGAGAATGAACATATTTACAAAGAAAAAGAACGCTAAAAAAGCCAATATCAAAAGAAAAGAGAAACTTCCTGAGAAAGATAATGAAACAAAACGCATGAAATCAGAAAATCAACGAATATTTAAATAACGAGACAGAATCACAACGAGAGCTTAGATTAAAAGTAACTTGTAATAATGATACATACTAGAAATGCACAGATAAAGATAAATACAAAAAGTTGAAAATAAAATAATTATTAAAAAAAAATATCTTTTTTTATACAAGCTTTCACTCAAAAATTTAGTTGTACTAAAACCAGAATAATAAATGATTTTATAGTGATGAATGTTATTTTTATAGACGAATATAAAACAGATCAAATAGAAATTTTGCATAAAGCTATCTACTTATAAACGCATATAATAAGTGTTAATAGAAAATATTAACGTTAATTAATTAAATTAAGCTTCGAGGTAGAAAAAATATTTGTTTTTGTCGTATATAAAACTTACAAGATGATAGTTCGAGGATTTTCCGTTTTTTATTTTATATATCCATATTTACACACAACATTAAGTGTATTTATATACACAATATGTCCATAAATGAAAATTAATTACATGAGCAATTAACATAAACGCATAATCCATGTACGAGATTTTCTCTTAAATAAAAAGCATAGTACAGAAGTTTAAATGCAAAGTAGGACGAAAAGTCACGACCTATTTATTCATCGTTCGGAAATCAAGACATTTTGTATACCGTACCACTTGTATATACATAAGTATACATTAAGTTAAAAATACCTTAAGGATAAAAGCGCACGTCGTTTCTACGTTGCGAAATGTTAGACACAAATATAAATACATTTTGAGATAAATTAAAAAATCGGGAAAAAAATATTTATTCTAAAACTTTTTTGTATAGAAATATTCAGCAAAAGAAAATGAAAAGAATTTCATATGTTGTAATATGTAATAAGATACTGTAATATAATATAAGCCCCGATGCAAAAAATATACATCAAAGTGAAAGAGTTGCAATTGGTGTTGCAAAATAAAACAATAAAAATTGAACATAGCCCATTAGCGTTGCAGCGGTTTTTTTGTTTACGGACGAGGCGTGGCACTACGTTGTTATTTATTTATGCTAATGCTGCTGTAGAGGTTGTTTATATTTTATTATCCTAAACGACTCTACGTGAATAGCATATTTTGTTAGGTTTAAATATTGTGACGTATTTAATGTTCAATGGCAAATGTAAAATTTAAGTAGAATCGATTCAATGCTAAATAATTCTCTGTAACCTAATAGCTAAAATATATTAGTCAGCAAGTAGGCATGTATTAAATAGTCAATTCATTTATTGTCTAAGATATTGGATATTAATTATACGCATAATATTATATTTGTTTATATATATATACGCATATGATTGTTGGAAATTTAGTGGTCAAAAATATCGCCTTCGAATTAAAAGGTAGTGGGTGCAACGCCGACGATGGGCGATTTGACTAATGAGTCTGTAATGTAAATCTAATTTAAAGTGCTCGCCCTCTGCCTCTAAGGCCACTTTAAGCCGTCGGTCAGTCGATCTGGACGTTGTCATCACTTTGAGGATGAAAGATGTAAGCAGCTCCCAAAAACGGACTGGCGTGTATGGTCAAGATCAAAGTCCTTTGATTTGAAATAAAAAGATTCCGAGAGATGACAGTACAGCCTCAACAGTGGGGTTATAATAAAAAAAATACAATTAATTAATAACTCGACTACTGCGCCACCTATCTGGTCCTAGAAAAATTACCAACTATCGTCTCAACGTAAATATTTCCTGTAAAATTTAGTGATTATTTATTGATTAGGAACAAAAGAATAAAAATTGTTTAACATAATAGATGCACCTTGATAATCTTTTTATTTGAGCACCTGAACAATTCTAGACGTATTCTAACATCATAGTTCATAATGAACAATTTAATAAGATTAAAAATGTAAATTTAAAGTTTGTCTTCAACGTAAGATTGTAATACAATTTCATAATCATTAACAAGCGGAAGGTGCTAGCTCTTGTCATCCGAGGGTCGCAATAAAACTAAAGGAAAAAACATGAAAATGGTAAAAACTGTTTTTCAGTGATGGCATGTGAAAGTCATCGATAAAAGGCACTTTAGTCTCAACCGATATGTGAATGTCGCCCTGGTTGTGTGACGTGAAACGACCGGATAAAGTTAGGAATGAGTATGGCGGAAGAAGAATTAGTCTTCTTTAGACATGATATGATAAGGAGTAATGAAAATTGTTTCACAGAAATGGTGATGATTATGATAGCGGAAGGTTGGATGTTTAGAGAAAAGCAGAAGAATAAAATTGGATGGACGAGCGTTAATACGAATATGAAAGAGATTTAAGAAAAATTAAAATATATTGCATTAATTTCAAAGAAGAATACAGCTTAAAGTATAGAAGATGACGACGAAGAAGTTATTTTTTTAAAGAGGAAGTAAAGATTGGGATTTTTTTTGTTTATCTTACATAATATATTAACTTGTAATAACACGATAACATAATCGTGATCGGTACAAACCTGTAAGGCACAATTAATGCACTAGCGATGCATGTTTGAGTGAGTATTTAGAGTCGGTTACGTGCACAAGACAGGTATGGACGAATGTCAAGTACGGCAGGCGAGTTACGCATCCGCCGGCGGCCGCCTGAGCGCCCTCGCCGGCCGCACTGTGTATTACCTAAGCGTGTCTAGAACTGTTTGTCGTCCTGGCTAGTATATTCTACATTTTAATGTTAAGAGTCAAATTCGTGGCCAACCGTCTGAATATAGAGTACTAAAGTTTTGAGTTAATGCAATTGTGTTTGGATAAAGTGTGTAAATCCAAAATTATAAATATATTTATTAGTGTTAAGACTATATGTTTTAGTGACATATCTGTTTAGAAAAAAAAAATGTATTAAAAACCACTTGAAATCAGATTTCTTAAGACACATTCCAATGTTCAATATCAAATTGTTGAGTGTCAACGATTGGGGCGTTACGGATCTGTTCTTTGTTAGCTAATAGCATTAACCGACTTTACTCACTGCCACTTAGGTAATGCTAACATTTAACTATAGTTCATAAATGACTTTTAATTTTTAAGAAAAGTCATCAAGTGACCGAGAATGTTGAGCATCCTTTTAGAATAGAAGACAGACCCATAAGCAAATCTCAGATAAACCTATATCTAGAACAAATTCGAGAACACGTTGATGTTGCATGTTCGAAGCTCTTAGAGGAGGATCTTAAAAAAGATTTTATTTTAAATTATGATATTCAGAAATATATTATAAAGATTCAATTAAAAAATACCTACTAATAAACGAACATTAAATTTATTCCACAACGATAGCAAAACAATGGGTTTGCGAAAGCGTTGTACGTTCTTATAACTTAATGTAATAAAAAGAATATGAACCGTGGGACTTTTACGTGACAATTTATTAAATGTTATTACAATGGAGAACGTGGCGCCTTTTCATGTTATTAAATCTTTTATAATGTACATATTTTCTCAATGCTCAAATATTATTTATTTGTATTTTACTGCATAAAGATCCTAAGGAAATAGTTATTTTTAACGGAGCTTCTAAAGATTTTGATAGTTTGAACAGTAAGAAAACAGTACATAAATTTAAAATAAATTTTAATGTGTACCGTAAATGCGTATTGTTTTTTACAAAGTCACACTAAAATTTTATTTATGACTATAGGATAATAATATACGCATGCGCTTTCGTCCACATAAATTTACAACTATTCTTTCATTATTTATTTTACTAATACTCCCTTAATTCCCGATCTAGTTGTTGATTCTGATCTCGATCTCGACCCCATTCTCAATTTCAAATCCCAGTTCCACTATAATTTCCGGTCCAGATTTCATTTTCGACGCTGTTTTAATATTGAACTCTTCCGCCTTTAGGTCTTCTCTTTATTAGCAATATCTTTAACATGAAAAATGAAGCAATGCGTATTATGTTTATGCGAAAGAAACCTCATTTAAAAATTGTTTATTAGCTTATGTTGTTTTTTATGTACATGTAAGATATTATCTTAATCGGAAATGTAGTTAAAAAGGTACAAGAAAACCAGAACAAGAGTGCAGATTTAATATTAATGAAATTTATTGAATATCAAATTAAATTTTATTCAATAAATTACATGCACACAACTTGCGTGCGATAACAGGAACAAATTCAAATTCGAAAAAAAATTATTTCATAGGTTATAAAATAACACTTGAAATACGTCAAATTTTTTTTCGAATTTTCGTTTCACCACTCGTTGGGAAGGCAGTTCTGTGGATTAATGTGTTCTTTGAGAAAGAAAACGAGTGGTTTAATACGATTTAGCTGAAAATTCATTAGCCGATTCGTCCGTGGTCAGAATCGAACCGGGTACTTCTAGTTCGAACTCTTAGACGCTGACCCACCGTCGCTCAAGTTATGTGATGGTGTGACGTGATTTTTATATTCGTCGAAAGCGATTTTCCTTTAAATTATTTTGCTTTATAAGAATTCTTCGTATTTCGCTACATTGAATGAATGACGTGCAAAATTACTTGTTTTATTTATTTAACACCTTCCTTTTGGATGACCTTTTTTGGACAAATGATAACACAAATAAGTTCTTTTAAGTTCTGACATTTCCTCTGAAGGCAATAACTGGCGCCACTATACTGTAAAGGAACGAAACATCGGTGTATTTTTTTAATGTAAGATTAAAATATATTCCAGTATCTGATATTAATTGAGGTAAAAGTGCTCTAATATAAAAAAATACAACCCTTACGATTGTCTGATTTAACAATACTTATTCTAAGTCCTTCTTCTTCTTTCAAACGATTCCTTGAATTATTGGTGCATTATATTTTAAGTTTGCTATTGATTTATGTCCACAGACTGTCAACATGTTTTTTTTTATATATCTTTTGGTAGTCGGTGAGATTTCTAAGTAAGGCGGACGCAAAAATGCAGTACGAATGCAGTACAAAACGCGAGGCTTCGACCTCCGTCAGCGAACGCTGAACCCGCGGCGGGCGGGTGCGTCGACTCGCCGCGCCCGCCGGGATGCTCGTCTCTGGTAGACGATTTGAATGCGTTTCAATTTACGCTATCTATATGCACAGAAGGGGACGCTTTCGTAGAATCCTCTGAGTTATTTCGAGTTTTAAGTTCGAGAGCAAATTGGAGGATCGGGGACCGGCTGGAATGCTTCGAGATGCAAACGATTTGTTTGGAATACGTGGTAGTATCTTTCCAAGAATAAGACAACGAAGGAGAACAAAGAAACGCTTTATTGTTCATATTTAAAATAGACGATATGGCTTTCAAATGTGATGCGTTTTTCTCGAGTATTCCAACCTCGTTAGGAAGAAAATCTTTGTAATTTTAAAATATATGTTAAGTTTTCGACTGCAATGTACATTGATCTTTAGAAGCTCATTTAAATCCGGTAGCAGACATCAGGTAACCAGTTTTCGTTCAGCTTCCGTAAAACTTTGGTATAGATATTACATTAGCATCTAAAACCAGTTAGGTTATAAAGTTTTTTGTGATGATAAATAAAATAATAAGTGTATACTTGACAATTTTTTTTTAGTTCTATATTTCGTTTTTTTGTTTTATTTGAGGAACAGTATAGTATTAGAAGACTATGTAAATAACTAAATAATGTTTTTAACTGTCAATTAAACTGACGCCAGACCTTCACGTAACCCCATATAAAACACACAATAATCTATGTTATGTAAGAAAAAGACAACGGATTTTTTTTGGGCTATGAGCCACAATTTTTAACTAATTTTAATTTTTATTTCATAGTTTGCTATATTATCTATATTTATTTAAATATCATATTAGTTTGCGTATTTTCAATATCAGTCAATGTACCTTATTAGGGCGTATATACAAGAAAGTCATAATAATAAAGGCAGAGTTACAAAACTAAAAGTGTATCATGCCAAAAAAAAATATCTGAACTACTTTTTAAGAATGGCCCTTTTGCTATGAAGATTTTTGGATATATGAACGGAAACAGTGTAAAAGCTGTTTACACATTTTTTTTTGTAGTGCGGAATGCAGCAAGGCGTAACACATACGTCTCGATCTATCGCATCGCGTCCGAAGAGCGACGAAGACCGTGACACGTGAAGCGATTACCCGTAACGCAGTTAAAAGTTCGCTGTTAAATCGGATTACAAGTTAACTTTCGCCCCGCCGACTACGGTTAGCTATCGAGGGGTTATGCACGTTATATATAATTAGTTGCGTCAGGCTGTGCGTACGTGTATTGGATGCTTTATGCCGCGGCGCGCAGGTCCCGTGCGTGGAATAATATATGGCTTAGGTCACTTTCACGGAGAGGTGCGGGGGAGGGAGGTCGAATGGCGCGTTTGGTTCAAAGCGCCACAGCGCTGGCAGAGACACCTATATTATATTCAAGTATTCGAATCTACATCGTACTGTCATGAAAATAGATCTGATCTAATATCGTTCCGATCGGACTTCGAAATTGCATTTTTGTATTGAAAATTTTTTAAATTTCCTATTAAAAATTGTACTTTTATATTTAAGATTTATAAGCGGATTTTTGTTGTGGGGAAAAACTATCCGGTACGTACATTAAGTTTAATAAATAGGCTAACTAAGTGGAGGTACACTGGCCCTTAAGAGCTTCAGTTGTTGTTATCTTTGCTTCGAAAATTATCACATACAGTACGTGATGTTTGATCAGAAAAAACAAATCGATAAAAATCATAATAAGCACATTTCTTTTTAAGATTGTGTGTGATTTAATTGAAAAAAAATTGAAAGAATTTGACTACATTAAAGTTTCAATCGTACAGTAATCTGATACTGTAAAGAGCAATTAAAACTTGAAACAAACATATAATTTTGATAAAACTTGATAATTCTCGACATGATCAGAAAAAAACGCAAAACACGTGAAAAAGCTGTCCTCGTGCTTTCTGAGCTTTGGCCGACTCTTGACAACGCGCAATTAAGTGAAACACGTTTTGATTTAACTACATGCACTAGCGTACGTTCATGACTCCAGAGCGATTTGTCCATTACCATAGGCATGAATGTTGCCCGGGCGCAGTTGCTCGCCGCATTTCTGACCTCAAACTGTCAGCGGGGGTTCAGTGACTTTCCGTTTTAATAGCACCTGCTAATTTCATTACACGCCTGTCGGTTATTAAACATGTTGGATGTTAAGTTTACTTGTAAAAATAATAATTGTATGTATGACAGTGATGTAAGAGATGTAATCGTTTTTTTTTATTTACATATATATTTTTCAGTCCATCGACATGCTTACAATTTATTATTACAGTTGGACTTTAATTAAACTTTCAATTATTTATTGTGAATATATTTGTCGAGTTATTATTAAGTATTTAATAATTGGAAGAGACACTATTTAACTGATACAAATAAAAACATGTTTTCTAATTGGAGTCAATGACACAAATGGGAGAATTCATGAATTTGACGCAACCCACTAACTGTATATTCATTATTAATGATTTACGGTTTATACATTTATGCATTAATCTAAGAAATAAAGCAAAGAATTATTATATAAAAACAAAAGAGAAATAATACTTAAATCAAAAACACAAATTTTCAGATTTCTTATGAAATTTCTCATAAATACATACTTCTCTGTGTATATGCTGTATTAAACATATGGTGGATGAACTAACTTCTATTTTAACCAATTTTTTCGGGAAAAAGCACACGAAGCAGTAAAAATATTAAAGTCATAAGCCGTATTAAGTATCGAATGCATAAAAAAAAAACACTTCGTGTTTCTGTTAGAAATGTCCAAATCAACGGCAACAATCGCCCTGCCAATTTGCGAGAAGTGCAATTTTACAGTTTCGCGTCGGCCCGCGTTTGTCCCGTTCCGGCGCCGACTGCTCCTCGCACGACGCCGGCGCCCCGCGAGCGCCGGGCGCGAGGATTACGACGAGCGCTCTTATCTCCCGCCGATTAGAATCTGTTGCGTCAACTCGCGCGCCGAAAGCCCCAGGTCGGCCTCGGCGAGAGTGAATCTCCACTTTCTAGGTCGTGATGCCGCGTGCGACGCCGCTCGGCCGAACGCGAGCGCGCACTCCCGCGCCGACGGGCGATCCGAAAAATGATAGTTTTAAGTATTTTCCAGAATGGCAAACAACGAGTAACGCATTTCAGTCGTGCGTGGAATCTTTTCCAGTACGTTTAATGGAATGTTTGATTTTCAGCAAAGTTTAAATTTAATGAAGACCCTAAGGAGAAAAAGCAAGAGTTTCCTTATCAGTATCGTATAAAAATAGGAATAGTACGCTGAAATGTTTGATTGAATAAGAAACATTAAATATTGATATATCTGTTTAGTGTTGTTTAAGTTTATGTTAGAAAAAGACGAAATTTGCTTGGTACTATAACGAATATAATATGAAGTATTGAACAGAATAAAATCTGAAATTTATTCAAATTAAAGGTAACCCTTCTAGAGACTTAAATATAAAGAAATGAAAGTTCTTCGAAAGAGGGATCTATGAAATATATATTATGCGTATTCGATATAACCATATTTATACAAAGTTAAAAATATTCTGTACCAAAAATGAGTTAAAAATAAACTTAGATATTGACAAAGTAAACAAAAAACATTTCGATAGCATAAGACGAGTGACCAACTTGTACAGTTAGTCATATCAGTGCTAAAGTAGACAATATCATTAGGTCATAATCCCCGCGGTGGCGTATGCGCATTGGAAGCCTTACGTGTCGTTGTACATTCGAACGAATCTCCTCCGACGTGAGCGTGTCATAACGACGTTATCCTTCACCGTTATAGCGAGTGATAATTATTATTCCAATATGCACACGGGTCGAAAGACATTCAACGGTATGGACCACGGCTCGGACGCGAGTGTGTTAAGCGTCGCAGGCGCACACGTCGTGTCGATTACCAAGTTATCACTGCTTTTTTAAGACTCCGTACCCCGAAAGGGAAAGGGAACCCTTATAGGATCACTTAATCGTTTGTCTGTCTTTTATGACCCTTTTTTTAAGAATTTGGGAGCATCAAGTCGATATTATTATCAAAAACTAAGGTTTATGTTCCCTTGGAGCTGTAAAAAATCAAGCTGATAATTATAGACAATTACAAGTGAGTGAAAACCAATAGGAAACATTCTATTGACCAAGAATTATAAATTTTGACATAAGGAAAAAAAATCCATAATCGTTAATTTACAGTTAAGTCACAGGAAAACATATTATTTTGTGATTACAAATTCACACTTACGATTAGAGTGTCGCAATGTAGACTGATGTGTGGGAAAATATTTTAAAAATACAATATTAAGAAAGAAAATCAAAAGATATATGAATAAGGCAAAAAGTTTCAGGATTCCTAGAACCAATATTCCTCCAGTATAGAACCAGTATAGTTGAAAGACATTAAAGCAGGTATATAAAATCTCTTTTTGTGTCAATATTCTATTTTCAGCTTGTGCTGAGGAATATTTAATGAGATATTATGGAAAACTTAATGATGAAATGTATCAAAAGTGCTTTGTAGTTATTGTATGGCAAAAATTGATTGTCTATGCAATACATCACAAATTTAACGAGTTGTAGTCCCATTAGTTCCATTTATTATTGACGAAAAAGTATTATAAATGAATATGAGAGGGCTCGAGTGATAATTAAGGACGTTAAGTGTCATAGGGACTCGTATAGATTATTCGCTCGATTTCTGGGTCAACGATTTTGTTGGTCGACGGCTATAAAAATTTTCTGACTCACTGGCGTCGAAACAATCGCCTTAAGGTATCTCGAACAAGCTTAGATCGTCGAACATGGAGCCTAACAACGCCGACACGTCTACCGAGCGTGACGATCAGGTTAAATATTTCGTAGGAAAGATCTATATATAGCAGTCGACTGCAATGAATGATAACGTTGAGTCATCGGGGAAGTGCAACGTAAAAAAGTGACTACTCGATTTAACGAACATAACCAATCCAACGGCCCGTGGGTATATCACGTTTGACAACATTCACTTAAGAACAAAACAATATTTTCGGTTGAAAAATAAACGAAGTTAGTCCTTACAATTTAACCGACTTCCGTTAGAGAAACATACGGACCCTTTAAACACGGACACGGTAGGCGTAAAGTTCCGCTCGTTTAGTGCCTACACGAAAGGGAGAAAGGGGGCTGAAACAATTCGCGTTGTGTATCAACAGAGTTTTTTTTTTCAGCATGATCACATGGCCTGAATACAAATACTCAATTTCGCAATGGGAGCGGCGAGCACTTGCAAAAGAAGTGTTAATAGGCTTTCGCCGATATGGCCCGACGATGTTACACATTCTCCGACGAGCCGTATCGTATGTTACGACACGAATGGGAAAATTACATTAGGTACAAATTATTGCAGGCACACGTTAATTTGGAATGTGTACGTGTGTCGTGGTAATTTTTATGGGCTAAAATTATTAAGAACGTATTTTTAGTTTTTGTTTAGCAGATAATTGTTAACCTGTTATAGAAAAAAAAAAAGGATTACATTTAATTTGGCGGTGAAAAAAACGATGTTCTCATTCGGGATGAAGAAAAATAAAAATGATGTTCGTCTAGTTTTTTCGTAAGCCAACTGATGTCATCGGTTGGTTGAAGAATGAACATACCGATGGCTGTCATATTCCAAATCATCGCTCGACAACAAAACGTATTCAACCATCATTGGGTTTAACGTGTAAACCATAGCTTGCGTTTTAAAAAAAAAACATTTGAAAGAATTCGTAGTATTGTCTTTTAATATTGGTATTGATAAAGTAATATGAAACGATTATTTATGAGAAGAGCTTTTTTTTTGCTATTTGCGATAATATTAATTTATTTGTACACTTTATTTTACGTCTGTGTATAATGGTGTTGTGAACCAAGGTCAAAATACTTGTTTCTAAGAGTTTTTATAGCGCTTTGCTTTATTATTTTTAACACGTTTGATCGGAAATACGCGAAGTAAAAATATACATCCACCTACTAGTGCACAAACACGATGTTTTAATTAAGTAAATACAATTTTTAGGAATAAAAAAGACAATTACATGCGGCTTCTGTATTCTTACTTTTTTTTATATACAATATTTTGTGTGAATTCAGATAAATTTTACCATTAGGTGAAGTTAATTTAGGATCAGCATGTACATAAGAAAATAACACCAGACGTTGACTTCTTTGCACATAGAGCTCAAAAATTAATGTAATTAGTTATTATTAGAAATGTTGCAAAATAGGTGCTTAACATTGATCCATTTTGAAATGAGGTTACACAATGAAGATTTTCATTCCACGTGGATTTTAATTTATGGAAAAATGTATGGTTTTTAAAGGCTTAGTCACTAAACAAAAAAGAACTAAATAACTATATACACAATTATTATTATAGGTAGTACTAATATCTATGATCTATAGAATTTATAGTCTTTGCCTACCCTTCTGGGAAATAGGTGTGAGTTTATATTATTATTACTAGTAAATATTAAGATGTGTACCATTTTATTTCTTTTAATGTCTTTTTTCTGTTATTAATAATAACATAACAAAATGACAATGTGGCAATTAGCAAATTATTATTTTAGCATTTTCTGCTAAATATTTACACAAGCGATATTTATATTCAATTTAATAAGTATCGAAATATACAGGCAACACTATACATATTTTATATAAACAAAGTATGTTTTGATTAATGAAATGGGCAATGTGCGTACTTAAGTGTACAGGTTTAAAATGTTAGCCACCGGATTACATTGTTGTGATCCTACAGGCTTATACAAATATACTAATTTAGATCCAGTTTCTGCTTAGGGCAAGATTCATATTTCAGTCAACAAAATGAAATTATTAAAATTTATGCATCCTTTGATATAGACTACATTTTAAAGCCGATCACCTTTTCAGATTTGCATAGTTAACCTTAAAATTAATTAACGAAACCTAAATTGCTTAAACTGTAAAATGGTCAACTTGCGTTTAAAACGTATCGCATTCGGTGCATATTAAAATATTACCATAAAATCTACACAGAATTAGCCGAAATTCCTTCTTTTATTTCTATTCTCAGTAAGTTTATCGAAAACTTTTTATGTTACTAACTTGTTGCACTAAAAAAATATTGGTAACATTTGAAAAAAAAAAAATCAAGAATTGGACAGTCTCATTAAAACTAATTACTCTTTTATTCAAATATAACAAAACAGGCGTGTGTTACCAGTTCACGATGCGTGACAATTACATGCGAAATCCAATAGAGAATCAGTTTACACGAGAATCGGGTCATTAATCCGGCGTATCTGAGCATTAACTTTCTTTCTCGACGCGCGGGAGAGAGTCGCGGCGCGCGCGCCGAGCAAATTATTTATGAAAGTTTATATTCCGTGAAATTGTTTACAACACTATGGAAATTTGCCACCCAAGGGATTGTTCAATAGTCATTGTTATTCCAGAAAATATCTTGTTCGGTCTCAGTGTCGATCTGTATGTCCGTCACAGTCATTTTTTCGCTATGAACTTTTGACTTAGAAAGCGGTACTTAAGTAAAATCTCTATTATTTAAATAGAATTTCAATTATTGCCAATGTTACCTTAAAAGAAGTAGTCAAAGTATGAAAAGCCTCTCGTCACTCAATAGAAGGTTGAATTATAAGAATTTTTTAAAATGTGCCGGAATGTATGTAAAATATTAGCTAAGCATTCGCTTACTCATCGACTCGGAAAATTTAAAAAAATTAAGACGACGATAACGAATTTATCATAAATAATCAGCTCTTCCATTTTTATTATTTTCATTAAAAAATGCATGTAAATTTAACAAATTCGACTATATATATTTTTTTTAATTTATTTTATATTTTAATGGAAATTTGTCATGCACCATGCACCATTGATTTATTTTTGTATAAAGTCTAATCTTCGATGACGACAATTTTTTCATTTATGCAAATTCTGTTGAAATTATAAGGGTATGTATTTTGTATGTTTTTGCTTTCTATGTTAGCCCTTAAAAAATTAAAACTAAAAAATTTTAAGTTGGTATAATTTTAGATTAAACAGTTAAATGTTGACAGAAAATTATAAAACGTATAACACATATAATATAATTTTATATGTATATAACTAATCATCACCGGTTAAATTAATCAATTTTGGTTTCTATAATTAGCGAATACTTACAAATGGTTGTGAGTAAAACAAATACACAAAAGTCAACAGAAACAGTGTCACTCGGTTCCGTTCTGCGACGAGTCCGTTAGGCTGTGTTCGCGTCGGCGTCACTGAAGGTATACTGAGCCCGAGCTGCGCCCGCGCAGGCGACGGCGTACTCGTTCACCAGATACACCATGCCACCGTTCATAATTAAGGTTAAGGATAGGAATGCTAACGTAGATCATGACGTAAACAATTTTTTTTTCTAAGTTTGATTATTTATTTTTATAAGGAAGTGATAGTTACGGTCTGTTGTTTGTGCGAAGGGAGTGCCTCAACATTGTTTTGTAAATAATTAATTTCCTACGACAACGTGACGTAATATAAAAAAAAGAAACTAGTGACGTCAATAATTCTAGTCGAGTGATAAATAAAATATAAGAAACGCCATTTTCGAAATAAAACCGAAAATACATATTTTATGTCACAAAAATAATAGTAAGAAAAATGTCTATAACGTCAATGAACGTATGAATGTATGTATGAAACGTTACTGAATGTGAGATTTTATAATTGGACAATGTATTGGAATATTAATGATACCACTTTAAATCCAAGCAAGAATAAATAAACGATATGCAGAACATGAATAGTAAAAATTTCAAAATTTAAATTATTAAATAAAATAATTAAATAACTTTTTCTGCTATTTACATATATATGAATAGAAAATATTTACATAGCTATGTTAAAATAATAGTGTCTCGAAAAATTGTTCAAAATACGAAAGCATTCATATTTAAATTTGTGAAAGTGGACTAGGATAATACTCACATGGGAATATTAATACGCGTATTATAAAATGCGACGAAAACCTACATTCAGACGACACCGATCGAAGTGATCGAGGTGTCTCGGGAAAGAGTTAAAAAAAAAAGTGTTAAAAAGTGTTAAAACGACAACCTTGACCCGCGAGACGGAGAGATGTCCGGCCTAGGTCAACACACCGGCCGATAACGGCCGGCATACTTTTGGCCGACCGGCGCCTGCGACTGATAGAAAGGAGCCGTTTAGCAGTAAGTTCGTTTAATACTTACATTAACATATAACCGCTCGCGGCGTCGCCCGGCGCTGTACCGGCACGATCGCTGTTAAGCCGACTTCATTACGATTCACTTTAAATGTATCGTCGCGCGCGCCCGTTTACAGTCATTATACGAGAGATATGTAAAACGCTTGTTAACTGGAGGCGGTTATAAAAATGTTTCATGTTTAATATTAATTTGTGTAATGGTCGTCGGTTGTTTGTAACTTTTAGAACTTTTGTTGGCTCATAAAATTATGACTATGCTTTTGTTTTGTAAATTTTTGTGAAAGAATATTCAAAATAATGATCATCGGAGAAAATTATGAAGAGAAGCAATAGTAATTTATTGCCTTTCCAAGTAAAATTACTGAATAATGTTTAGTAATAAGTAAGTGCGAAAAATTGTGTCTATAGGCCGACGTGTATTATTAACCCCTTTAGGAAATTTCAAATTTTTGAAAAATTATTGAAATCATTGTTTTAACCCTATTTCTCAAAAACATAGCTTTCATCAGATGTCAACTTTTTGAGGCCATAACAATCTATTCTGACAGCGTTGACGATTACGTTTGTACGTTTGTGTGTATATACGTAACATCTTATTAACTTTTGAACAGATCAACGAATTTCATAAGCCTAGCAGCATTAGAAAGGGATTCTCATAATTTCAAACTTTTTGAATGTATACTGGTCCATATATATAGGTTAAATACATTTCGAGTGATTCAGTGGTCAAATATGTTTTTGCACAACTTTTCAAGTAATTAACAAATCAATTTCAAAAACAAATCAATCCGATCTTGATTAAGATCGAGTTTATAGCGCTTGAATCGTTACCTATCTTTAATTTTTTTGGAAATTTACGAATTGAAATTTAAATAATATTACTTGATGCTTAATTTGTAAATTTCATAAAAATTGATCCATTCAATCCAGACATATAGAGGTCTATTAAAAATAGATTTTTTTGTCAGTTTTAAAAACTAATTCGTAGATTAATATGAGTTATGAAAGAGTTTTCTACTCACATTTTTTCCTTTTGAAGAAAAAGAACCGTGCATGGATGCTGGATCAGTCGTTTTCACGATTTATAGGGTTTCGGACAACCAAAAAAAAAAAAAACGGATCCCTTATAGCATCGCTCGCGTGTCTATCTGTTCGTCTGTCACAGTCAATCTGCTCCGAATCTAATGGATCGATTAAGGAAAATGTCGGTATTCTCTCTATGTGACTTCAACACGTGGTTGCCCGATTTTTTGACTTAATTTGACTATCATAAAATAATTAAAAATTGCGTTTTAATGTGGTTAAGTTTTATGTGTATTAGAAAGATTTTTTATTTATAAAAAAAATTATGAATTGGATCTATGGAAAACGGGGTCATCTAATTGTGAAAAAAAATTATATTATTTTGTGCTGTATAGAAGTTTTCTTTGATATTAATTAAAAAAGATCATATTTTTTGGCAACATTTCGATTTCCAAGAATTTTAAAGAATTTATGTTAATAAAAAAATGTTTTCATGTTTTCGTATAAGGACGTAGAACCTTCTGGTCTAGTTTTTTTTTTTATGTATAAAATAGTAAATTGAGGCCATACATGTAATTTATCGATTTTACAATTACGTTATCCCCGGAAATGCTTCCGTAGGAATTATATATAAAAGTGATTTTCATCGAATAGTAATTAAACATTTTTTAATTTATACGATTTACAATTTGTATTTTGTAGAAAATGCTTTGGTAAAGTTGTGCATTGAAACGAATTTTTATTCCGGCTGAGCTGTCCATATAAAGATAGAGAAACAAGTTTACTATTGTTTATAAAATTTTAGTTAGGAATAAAATAAAGACGATTTTTTAACCTACTTCAAAAGGTGGAGGTTCTATGTTGGTTTGCATGTATTTTATTTTTTTATGTATTTTCAGCGATAATTTCGTCAATTGTGAACCGATTTCGAAAATTTTTCTCTTATTTGGAAGGGTATACTCCCGAAATGCTTTCATAGTCACCAAGTTAGGATCTGATGATGGGATCCCAGGAAAATCCAGGGAAACGCTCAAATACCATAGGCAAGTATTGTGGGTTTGAGCTTTTTAGTTGTTCAAGTTTTTGCGTATGGTATATATTATGCTGTTGAGGTGATGATGAAAACCACAGCACTGCTTAACGTTTAATACTGCGATTTGTCACCAGAAACTTCTCTTCAATGGCTAACAGTAAGTATAGTATACAAAGATTTAAAATGAATTACTTAACAATCTACCTACATACTTTCATTCACTTATATAATTTCCAATGTGACAATTGTCTAAATGAATGAAAAGGCAATCTGTACGAATCGTAGAACTTTTATATTATAAACAATAAGTATAATTTATTTAGTTTGTAGAAGAATAATTTGTTAGCTGCCCTGCAACTAAAAACGTTAAGGCCCTAGAATGATAACCAGCGGACAAGTAATTCAGGATCGGAACTGCTTCTCCACTTTCTCCGTACAAAAGTAAAGGAGATACTTGGCCGATTTTATTAACCATGGCCTAATCCACATGTAAAGCAATTAAATGAATTATAAAGTTATAATTATTGGATTACTGAAATATATTAAATAAAATAATTTTTCAAAAACCTATTTAAATAATTTTTAAACTTACTTCAAAAACCATTGATCAGTCGTTTTTGGAGTCGGTTCCGGCTAAATATATATCAGACACAGTTGTGTTTCTCCTAAGAAGAAGATCTGTTTTTGATTCAATATTTAATGTATCATATTTATGTTTATATATTATATGTTCTTTTGCTTTGCTTTAGCTGGAACCGAGATCAAAGAGAACTGATTCGTAGTTTTTGAAATCAGTTTAAAATAAAAAAAAAATGTATTGAAGTACGTTTTTGAAGACGGTTTTAATTTTTTTCTTAATTTTTATTTCTTTTATATATAGCAACAGTTTAAGTGTAGACAAAACTAGGTTAATAACTAGCGAGTTTCGATATTTTAGTATACAGGCCATTTTTATAATATGGTAAGCTCACTATTCCGTGTACGTACTTTTAGCGCTCATCAATTAAAAATGGCTAGCGTGGATACGAAACTAGGCAAATGTGCATTTATAGAGGAGATTTACATGCGCCTGTCGGTCATAACCTAGTGTTCCGGCACGTTCCGGTCACACGGCCGAAGCACGTACGCCCTTCTATTTCCTATAATGTGCATGTATAGGTGATGGTTAGAGATGATCAATAATTGCTTTGCTTGGCATGTTAATTTCTATGCACTAGCAAGGGTCGGATTATAGCCCTCGGTGTATATGGTTTAACAGACATTGGGAAAAATGCATTATTAATGCGACGTCTATTTTCTACTCGTAGGTGAGGATGCAACAACGGCTGAATGTTTGTTTGTTTGTTTGTATTTCGGTATGAGGTGCCCGTCGAAGAATGCGATTCTGTATTTTTAATATTGTCCTTGAAAATTTACGACCGTGTTTTTATTTTTTCATTATCAATAGCATTTCACTAAATTTCTATTCGATAATCGAGATTCATAGTATTTTATATTTTGATAGTTCATCCTGTTCGTATAAAATTTTATGGCGATTGAGCAAATTACATATTTGAAAAATACACGTAAAATAGTGAATTATAAATTATATAAATATTCTGAATAATAAATTTCAAGAAAGAAAGAAAAAAAAAGGAAAAAATGCATAGAGGGGGCATAACGCTTTACGTTATGTTACGGTTTCTACCAATTATCTCAAACTGCAAGGTGCGTTAAAGAACTTCATTCCGGAACTGTTCCAAATGATTTTCTTTAATTTATAATGTATCGTATATATGCATTATACACGAAACATTATAATATATATACATATAAGTAATAAACCTATATATATATGCTTGCAAACACGCAATCTCATATACTACAGCATAGGCGTGGTGACGGTGAAATTGCATTACACTTCGGTCTAGCTCTCATTCGCCAAGTGTATAGAGTACAACGCGCAATAAGGAACTTCGTTTCAATATGTAAGTACCCTTGTTTTATTTCATTTCTTACTTGTGAAATTTCTGGGAACTTTTTGTAATAATATGCAATATTCTGTTTAAATCAAATTCAGAAGTCGTACTCACTGATAAATCCCAGTAGCTAATAAAAAATGGCTGCAAGCTGAAATAACTGGGATAAATAAAAGTAGGTCACTTATTTAACGAGAATTATTTGCAATTACACTAATTCACTATGTTAGAAAAAAATATCTTATGATTTTGATATACACTGATTCATTCGTACCGGACGTGGTGCAGGTATCTTCATATCATGATTTCTGGATGTGATATTACATAAATTGTAGGTGAGTTATCTATATGGTATTTCTCAAAAACTGAAAATTTCTTTAACATCCTATTAAATAATGTTGAATAACATGTAAATTAGAAACGCCGCACAAGTACAAGTAAAACTCGAATCTTGAGAGTTCTGTAAGAACTAATGATGTATATATTTCATCTATCAAGTGTCTCTACGGTTTTTGTTAATTTCGTATCTATGACTTGTCGATTGTATGTCTATACTTTAACATCTTGATACCACCTCATTTGAAGCTTTTGTAACTTTTGTATTACGTATGCATGTGACGTAGTGTCGATGAAGCTCTTGTTTTTAAAGTTATTGAGTGATTGACGAAAAGACCCATATGTTCGTCCTTGTTGGTTCGTTTGATTTATTACGTCTTGTTTTTATTGATTTTAAGTCAATAAGGCACACAAAATGCGTTAAATTTTAAGTCGTATGTCACGATAATGTCGTAGTTAGAACATCAGTAAAACGCGTCGTTAATTTTCACAAGATTTAAGTAATCTGAAAGTTTTTAGATGATCGATATTTGTCTATGATATGTCGATAACCACCTGAAACTTAATAGAGTTTAAATTTAGGTTTGGTTAAATGTTGGTTTTTGTTCTATCTTTATTAATGTGAAAAAACGACACATTTCTTATTACCTCGGTGTCTGTTCGTTTGTCCATTAAAAGCGTTCAGAAATTATTTCATAATATTTCATAATTTAATAATTCAGAAATTATTTCATATAAACCATCCGAATTAGGTAGTTTCAGCAACGAACTACCTCAACATAGAAATGAAATACAAAGTCGAATTTTCGACGAATGCGCTCGATTGGCAGGATAAAATAAGAAAACAATAAAAAAATATAAATGTACGTATGTGTAAAATAAAAGCTCTTTGTACTATGATTCCAAAAGTATATAAAGTATTGCGTTAAGATGACTGATCTATATTTTTTTATTTTTAAAAATATAAATACCAAAAAATTGGTGTTCCCTAATTTATCTCCGAAAGCAGCACTCAAAAAAAAAACAGGACAAAGGGTTTAAACACAGACTATAACGTGCATAGTAGGGGACGGATATGAAATGGGATGGGTTTTCTAACTGTGTTGATATGAGCGGTGGTGTGTGAGATGTCAGTGACTTCGCCTTTCAATCCAAAGATGTCGAGTTGAGGCGCTAATCGCGGGCCAATTGACTGATAGATTTTCATTAAAATGAAAGTAAATTCCTTGTTGTTTACTTTATTGACAATGGATATATTGGTGATAATGGTTGCTAACAGTTTCCGACAAGCAACTGTCAGTGAGAATTTCCGACTAAACTTATGTGTATATATACACACATAAAGATAAGTATTGATTAAATTGAACAATTAATTTGGGTATACTTTATTTAACAATAAAAGGCATATAAAAATATATTAATTTCTTACTCAACCATTACTTTACGGCGGGTTTTTTAAAAGAAACCCTTGTCTAACAGCGAACAGATAAATACATATATGAAGCTTTGTGCGTGCTTAAATTGTTCGTACAGACCATATTTAGTTTTCTTATCACAAAGAAATTTCCTGTCACTCGTCTATCAGTATTTTTTTCGGGGCTACTGAGGTCTTGAAGTGAGAGAGGTCTTGAAGTGATCAACTTCAAGACCTCTCTCCGCGCGATCACCTTCGTCGTGCCAGTGCGATATCGAAAACGTATATTCGACTACAGAACCACGACTTTCGCAAGTGCAACCGATAGTGTTGTAAGTAATAAAATCACGTATATGGTGTTTGGCAAGTCGCGCCCGCGCCCGCACAATGCGCTCTGCGCAAGCTCACGCATGAGTTGGGGCACGGCCCGCGCCGGCCCGCGCCGGCCGCTCAATACGATTCATTCGTTTTTGAGTTGCTCTACTTATTTCGGTATTTATTGTGTTTGCCCGCGCGCTGTTAGGAAAGTGTGCATATCCCGCGTTAATTAACGTTTACGTAAGTTTTCTATGGCTGTGAATTTCGTCGGAGTTTCAGTGGTAACTTCATTGCGAAATTCGTTGGGACTTCTCCGTGTGTCTCGTCCCGGAGTTTCATGAAAATTCGCTTAATACAATTAATGATATAAATTTTTGTTGTAATGGCGAATTTTTTAATTTTGTGTAAATATTAGGAGTTGTTAAGAAATTTTCTAAGGGTGACATAATTAAATTTCTAAGCTGAAAATTATGAAAAAACATATGCTATATATAATATATAAAAAACATAAACATTGCTCGATAAACTATATCAAATATATGTAAAATTTTTATGATAAAATAACCTATTGTTAGTAATAAAAGGCATTATAGCCATTAATGTAATAAAAAAACAAAATTTGTTGTGTCAAAAATAATAATAATGTTAATTCATTGTGAGACAGTAACCATTGAGGTTGGTATGAAAGATTTTTTATACCTAAGTTAGGATTTTAAGCAATAAACGAAACTGCTTATTATACGCATGTAAGAAGTTATTATTTTTGGCGTAACAATTAAAATAACAATTCTTTTGGTAAATACACATTATTTTTTTTATGCAAATCACATGAAAATTGTCATAACATAAATGTTATTACACTGCTTCCCGAGTGTGCTGTCCTGGTACTCGGTTGAACGTTGTCGGGCGATCCAGACATTTTTTGTCAGAGTACGCCATATGTATATGTTTATGTATGTCTATGTATATGTATGTAGAGTGGCAAAATATGATCTCAAATAGGATATAAGATTAATAACAAAAAAAATTGGTTGTCTGTAAAGGTTTACAGACGATAATTTTAAGTGAAAACATCATAAGAAAACATTGATGAAAAATTGCATACTTTTATGAATTGAATTGAATTATTATCACTGAATTATCATTATTTCGTATTATCTAGTAATGATAATTATTTTGTATCATCATGAAAGATACAAAATAATTATCATTATTTTGTATCATCTAGTAATGATAATTATTTTGTATCATCATGAAAGATACAAAATAATTATCATTATTTTGTATCATCTAGTAATGATAATTATTTTGTATCATCATGAAAGATACAAAATAATTATCATTATTTTGTATCTCTCTCCCACTCCATCGACCGATAGAGTGAAAAACAGATAGATGCGTCACAAGCCGAACGCTTAGGTCGATCATGCCTTTCTATCGCTTGTTCTGCGCTCTCGCTTGCACGCTGGGCTCAGGCGGAACGTGAAATTGAGTCATGTTTTTTCGTGCATGTAGCCGGCGTTCATCGATTTATAAGACGTTATCGCGTCAAAATTATGTTATACAACATTTTTACCTGTTATTTAATAAATGGTACAAATATCAGTAAAAATGACTTATTATTATCACTAATAACCATGGCCAAAAGACCAAAAAACCACTATCGGAATAGGAGAACCGGGATCGGACTTAAAAATGAAACCAGAATTAACATTGAAACAGGATTGTGGTCGAGATCAGAACTGACAGCGAGAACGACTAATATTAAAAATAAATGACTTCATTCTATGCACACGCGAGCAAAACCACGGGCATATTTGAATCATAAGAAAACCATTATTGTTTAATGGTCATTTAGGCCCAGAAAAGCGGGTTGGGAACAGTTAAGTAGTTAGTAATAAAATACACGTACACGTACGCGTACATGCACTGCATGATGTGTATGCTATCCTCGAATTCGAATCAATCCGAATTATATGTTACATCGGCGCCTTCCATTCTAGAAATACACCCGGATTCGATTCTCCTAATGCGCCAAAAAAAGTTTAACTAAAAAAAATATTTGCATCCATGCCTAAAATCGCCAGCATATATTAATGGCGATGGACTGACAATATTTTTCAAATGCGCATTCATCTAATCATCAAAGCGCTCTTCGATACGTTACAAAACGAGTACGAAATCCGAGAATAGCTTAATAGAGCCCACGCAAAGCCAACCTGTGAGGTGTATTGATCGAGCGAGCGATGCAATTCAAAGCTTCGTGGTGACGACCGGCGGAAGTCGACACAGGCGTTCAGACAGCATTGTACCGGTCGTGATGTATCGTCGCTCTAGTTCGACCCGTACGACAGCCACCAATGACGTTATTGCATTTTGGGGACGCCGGCTACGTAGGTCCGTATACAACGCACGAGGTTCGGCCGCGGCCCGTGAACAGTGCGAATGCTTGGTCTGTTGTGTAATCGATGATCATAGGTAAGTTAATAAAAAAATACGAATTTCTAAATTGGATTGGAATTTTGAACAAATTTGGGAACTAAAATATCATAGTATAAGAGATCAATGAAAAGGAAATATATAAATACTTTCCATATTTCTATAAGAATGATCAGTTACTACAGGGTCCATGAACAAAAAAAAAAAAACTTAATTTAATAGATTTTTCGTTACTCGAAGGGGAAATGATGTAAAAGTTCACACACGAGGTGTCTGGCTTCCGTGCTGTGTTGTGCAAACTAGTGTTATTTGTGATTTTCAAATAGTAAAATATTATTCAATATGCGAAACACAAGTAGAGATTTAAACGAGGTGTGCTCAGAAAGAAATATTTGGACTCTCCAAGTCCTTGGAGGGTCCAAGTCTCTCTTTCTAGATAAATCTCAAGTAATAAAAAGGAAAAGAAGTTGCTGTAATTTGTCTCACACCGACGGCATATGCATTCATTGGATATGTCTGAGAAGTAAACAAATAAAAATAACTTATATCGTTACCGCCCGTTTGATTGAAGAACCCTAATATCGAAACGGAAGGCTCCGACACAGGAGTACGTGCTGACCTCTTACAGCATCATCGTGCCAACATTATACCAGCGTTGATGATATCATGCAAAAGTGGTAGTTACGACAGTTAATTAAAAGTTAGTAAGCTTCAAGTTCTGAAGGTAAAAGATGAGTATATAGAGTAGTTGAAAGATAGTTTGATTGAAATGGAAAAGTATCATAATTTATCATTTGGTAATTTATCGAAGCTAACGAAGCCTGAATTAGTAAACGAATAAAAAAAGGTATATAAAGCGAATAAGAGAATAAACGTTAGTTTGAAAAATAGTAGTTAACAATATTTTGAAATAAACGAAAATTGGTGAAAAGAAGAAAGTATAGCTAGATTTACTGTCTGATGAGGAGCCGGAAGTAAGAAAGAAAAGTTAAAATAGGCTAAAAGTACATATAAAGCTACAAAAAAACACGTGTGGCACTCGGGGACTGCCGCGGTAAAGCTATTGCATAGTATTTTTTATCAACTTATGCAATTATAATTATTTATTTATATTGTTTATGCACTATTTTTTTGAGGAGGTACCCTAACGCCGAAATTCTAAGCAGGCATGAGTCACCAGATTGCGGGGCGAAGAGGGGGATTACGCATGCGCAGTAACGCCGATACAATCAATGCCACCTAGAGGCGAGTTGCTGAACTAAAGAGACAAGCGTGATATTTCAAAAAAGTCATTAAAAGTTCTGATATTCTTCGATAGATGGCAAAAGTAAAAAGTATCACCGCTGTGCCGGTCGGAGTGGGGGGTGTTAGGTTATTTTCGTTACGGAATGTCTGGATTCGGTCTCTACGCTCAAGGCCCGCGATAGAAGCTATGCAATAGCTTAATAAGCGAGAAAGTGTGTAAAAAAGAAAGAATGAAATAAAAGAAGAATATAAAAGGAAATTCTTTCATTACATTTTCAGGTAAATCAAAAACTTTTCTAAAGTATGGTGAAAAGGTTCAGAATGGTTCCGAGACATAGTGTGTAAATGTGATTGGAGATAATAATCAATGTCTACCGAATGAAGAAAGTCATATTTACCAGAGTAAGTAGACAGATAATGACAATGTCTTATTACAAATTCCCATTAGAAATATTAATATAGTATTTAGTATCAAAAAAACAATTAATGAGGCTTTCAAGCGATTGCTTACAGATCTATACTCGTTACTTCTTACCATATTAGATTATTTATGCTTAAAGGTGATCCTTTGTTGACGTTTGCTATAAAATTGTGATGTTTTAGGAAGGTCTTAGAATATTGGTCTAAAAATCTGTCATTTCTTCTTTCACAACAATTTATCAACTTGTAAGTGTTTCATCACTCAAGCTCATGTCTGCCTGAATAATTATGCCCCAAATTTAACACAATAATTTTGTGCTTGGAATACACAGTTACGCGAAGCTTTATTCACTACGTGAATAATTAATTTCTGGTCTCACGAATTACTTTCCTGGGTGGTTAAAATACTTCTAAAAAAAAAATTCAAAATTTTAGAATCATGCAAATTATATATTTTATTTATATGTCATTTTGTTGATTATTTTAATTTTTCTTATTTATGCAAACCAGTTAAAATATTAATAGAAATCTTAGGCAAAATTTGGCTACGAAAGAGGAGCGAAATTAAGATGATATATTGTAGTAGCGGAGCTAGATGTAGGTGGCATGTGAAGCATTCGGCCTCAGTGCTTAGTTTCGCGAATGTGGGTTCCCGTTATAGTTGGAAGTTAATTGTTGAATATTAGAAATCGAGCTCGCAAAAAACAAGAGAATGGGGATTAGAAAGTGTGAGGAAGGAAAAAACCTCGACAGTGATAGAAAATGGATTGCTTTAAGTAATGTGATAGAGAGTGTACTGAAATTCGTAAGGGAATATATTGAAGAACCTATAAAATAGACCGATTTGGGTTCGCTTTATCTTTTAGTAAAGAATTGAACTCCTGGACATCATCGAATTTTGCAAGGAATACACTCAGAGCTACGCTCTACAACATATTTAACGGATGCTTCATTGACCTAAGATCTGTCATTGAAGAAAACTTATTGCTGATGATCGTGTTCATTGCATATAAATAGGGTCACGTAAGAAAAATCTATATTATATGTATATAACACCGAAATAACGTGTATTCAATAGAAAAACGACGGATTGCACTGGCGGAGTATCAATTTCATAATAATGTTTCAGCACAACATTCCATATTATATTCAAAATAATCACCCTGGCGATGCCTACTCTTGTCTAAACAAGTTTACTTACTTAGTGCACCCTCTGTTATGAAGTATGTAAAAATATTGGATAGAATGTGATCATTGTAAGAGAGCTACGTTAAATTATATTACATATTTACATATTCTACATACGTCAGAGGACATGGCCAGATGGGACACAAAGTTCGTGATGGCTGCTTGAAGTGAAACTTTTCTAGACGTATCCATCCTCGGTAGGGTTTATTTTCAATTAGTTAATGAATAACTTTGAGTAATAACATCGAGCAAAGTATCCTGTTATAAAACTTTTTTTTTGTAGATATATCTGGTATTTAATTGAGAAGAGACTGCAACTGAGCCAAATCGAGTCAAAAGCATGTATTTCTACTTGTAGATTGAAAATGAATTGTTATATCATGACCATATGTGGAACAAATCATCTCATTTTCAACGTGAAATGCAATATGAATTTATTGCATTTCAGCAATTTATTGACTTTAATAATTTAGTCTCTTACTTTATTTTGTATATAACATGATTATTGCTTATGAAAGGTGATTCGTATGTTCATCGTTTATTGTTTCGGTAGAGATTCCTATACAATATCTATAGGAATTATATAAAGATATATAAAGAACGATTTTGTAGAATAAACGACAAATATGTATTATTAAGACTTGCCCAATGACATTATCGGCAGTGTCTTTCTGTCTAAATATACAATACCTCAAAATTTTGAACACAAAATTCCTACAAAGGATATTGTCAATGAGTTACCAAGTGTTAAAGTTTGAATAAATAATTCTGTGCGCCAATAATATCCCATGGAGAATGAAAAGAAGTCTAGATAATCTCTCTGGTTGAACTTTTAAAGCCAATAGGAGGTCTACGGCCCGCCACGTCAGCGCTCGTTAGGTTTAATAATTGTCACGGGCGCCGGGCGCCGGACGCCGCGGGCGATTTATCATTCGGAATTGATTTAATAACCCACGGACGACAAGATGAAAGTACGGCCTGTTACCAGAAGTTCCCGAACTTTTACCTAGCCATTATAAATGAAGGAAGTTGTGACAGCTGCGACTGGTTCGTGACCGTCGCGCGCCCCGCGCCCCGCGCCCCTGAAACTTGCAACGCCTCAGCTTCAAACGAACGCACCAATTAATCTGAAAGCTAAGCCCGGCGAGCTATCGAGCTTTCCGCGATATGAACTTTCGCTGAACATTAACCGGAAAGGCCTTCGTGACGTTTGATTAACTGTGACAGTCGGCGACTCGGTCACGAGGGTACAGACAAGGAGACGGCGATGTTTATGCTCATCTTCGACAGTATTTCGCTTTCGTTTAACGCAATGAATATAAAGAACCTTTCACTATATATTTATTTATTTGTGCTGTGCAATATGGTGTGTATTTATTGTCGTTTCATTTTCTTAAGTGAAACTATTTATAGCAATTATTTATACAGAAAATGTAAAAAATATTTAAGTACTGTTAATTATAAATTTAATTGAATGCTGTTTGCTCTCAGAATATTTGTATTTTTGGCCAGAAAACAAGTTCTTTATGATAGTATTATAAACGATTACGGCGTCAGGTTCAGAAAAGAGAATGGAATTGGAATGGAATCTGTAAACAGAAGCAGTAGCGCGACCGTGCGGTATCTAAAGGAGGGCCGGAATCAAAATTATAAACGGGGCTGACTTTGTGACCAACAGCAGGATCGGAATACGAATTGTAAGATTAATTGAGATCTGAGTCAAAACTAAGACTGAAATTGGAACATAAAATGGACGTTCAAACAGAAATTAGACTCAGATCAGAACCGACAGTAGGTTTGGGATTAAAACCGAGAACAGAATCGAGATTGAGTTCCAAATCAAAGCTGAGAGCAATATCGAAAGCGGGACTAGCGGGAAATCAATGTAAAAGTTAAGAAAAACTATGTGGCAGCCAGTAAATAATATATTAATCACGTGCTGGCACATTCAAAGCACAAACATTTGTATTTAGTAAGCTGATCAACTACAAGAAGTGAGACTAAGGTAATCTAAGGTCACCTCACTAATCCCATGCGTGCCGAGAACTTGACGTGTCGTGGTAAATTCGGTACATTTTTTAAGAGATTGATGTTTTTCACTAACCATGTTATTCTTTGCCGTCCAAATTAAACGATAACTGTTTCAGGCTTATTTTTCAGTTTACTCACATCGATAATTTGAAACGCCTTCCCTGTATTGTAGGCGGGCACGCGAAAAGTCACTGTTATTTTTCGATGTAAACAGTTTTTTTCTTTTAGTATTTTGAAAATAATATCAGCTTATAAGTTATCTGTTTCCAATTGCTGCTAGTATCGACTTACGAAACTACATTCTTTGAATTTCCTCCGTTATAATCCAAAATGTTTGTCTTTCTTGTTTGTACGACTCAAAGACAACCGATGACCTTACACCATAATTAGCTTATGTCGGCAAACGATGATGCAAGTCACTTTTAAATGTCGGAGATGCTGCTGAATGTATTTGCGGTTTTTAAAACTTCATAATTTAAGTTGAAATGCATTTTATGTTAAGCCCCTGTGCATTGTGTATAATAATGAAAAATTTGAACGGTGCCGCAAAACCAAAATAAAAGTTACGGATATATTAGACCACCTCAGTAAAGCATATCCAAATATTTGGGAATTTCAATACCAGATCCAGGATATTTAGGGATACTCGGGAGTTGGATATTGCAAAAATACAATTTTATATATTAATAAATGGATGGCAGGATATTGTGAAATCTGAAAACCGCGGCCTGAATGT